>CM075857.1:49370671-49638171 GCA_037975125.1 Latrodectus hesperus
ATATATGATTTATTAAAATATTTGTATATTTTATATTTTTTACAAAGCCAGAGTTTTTTCCTTTGAGGCAATAATTTAAATCATAAATTATATTGAAATATCTTATAAAATATTGCATATATAGGTTTTTTATTACTAGCACTGAAATAATTATTGTCTATCTTTTTGCTGTTATTTAAATTAAAGTGGCATTTTCTTAGTTCTGAATATATAATTTATTTATAACACAGTCGTTTACGTTTAATGCTTATGTGAAGTTTAATTCAATGATATTTGGAACAGGAATGTTAATATTGTGTATAGTATTTATATGAAAAATATTATATGTAATTGTTATTTTAAAAACATTCAAAAATGTTTTGTGTGGATAATTCAGATAATTCTGTTTTACAATGTTTTTTTGCTTAGGAAAAAAGAAAAAGATTTATCAATCTGGTGGTCTAGAATTGAAAAAATTTTTTGATAATGTAAGTATTTTTTATTTTCTGCAATTAAAACAAGATGTAATATGGTTTTTTATTTGTTTTAAGCATATATTTGATAAAGATAAAAATGTTATTTTTATTTTTATATCATTAAATACTTCTATTAACTCTTACATATAATATTATTTTAATATAAGTTTGAGAGAAATTAATTCCTAAAAAGTTTATTTGTAATTATGATCACATAATGTATTGAATTTCACGTCAATTTGGTGAATATTATTTTATCATAATTTAAAATTATCAAATTAATAATTTATCAATAAAACTATTTACTTATTATAAATATCGTTTTAAAGGAATTTAATTTGTTAGAAAAATTTAGTTTCTAATGTTAACTTACATGCATAAAATTTACAGTATATTATTATATACATATTTAAAAAGTTTGTTTTCATTTTTTGCTACCAAATTAGATCTTATTAAAAAATCATTATTTAATTTTAAATGTCTTTTTTAATTGTGAAATATATATATATATATATATATATATATATATATATATATATATATATATATATATATATATATATATATATATATATATATATATATATCTTATTGACAGTATAAAGTTTTGTAATCACTAAATTTGCTTATCTAAATTTAAACTTTTTACTTAAAGTGTGTTTTTGCAATAAATATATTCCTAATTTGACTTAATAATTTTAAATGCTTGGGAACAAAACTACATTTTACAGTGATCAATTTATGATATATTTCTTTACATTGTGTCTTATGATAGAACATTTTGAATGATGATTTCATAGCCTCATTTATTTTGCTAAATATACTATATGTACATTCTCAAAACATTTATTTTTTTTATTAGGTATGCTGTATGATATTAGTATTCCTTTCCCAAGAGAAATTGTACTTATTTAAGAAATCATCAGTTGCATTAGATCTTAATGAAATTTTAATAAAATTTATTGTTCCATAAATTATTATAGATAACTTTGTGGTTTTAACTTATTTATATGTGCAATAAATAATTAATTTGCAATTATTTAGGTATTTCTTTTTTGTCTTTATTTCTTTACATTAATTTTTATTCTATATCAATAATTCAAAGGTTGCAAACAGCAAAAAGTAAAAATTTAAAATATTACATATTAAATGTTTTAGTAGCATTATATATTGATTAGTAAATATTGAAAAATCTGATTTAGTCCTAATTAAATTAGCTAGTCGTGATATATTTTATACACAATGAGAATTCTTTTTATAAAATTAGTTTCTTATTTTCCATGTTTTTTTTCTATTTTATTTATTTTGAAAGTGCATAAGGCTGCATATGATATTAATAAAAAAATCTTTTATGATGTCACTTATGAATACATTATATAAATTAAAATGACAACATTGACAAAAATTCATTACCTTATGAAAGGGAATCTATATATTTGTGCTCATATTCATAATTTTAACATCAGTAATTTGAATTTTTATTCAGATTTATTAGATAAAATGAATGAGGTGTATATACAAATATTTTTACTACACTAATATAGTATTGCTGAACTGTTACAGTATTTTTTATTTAAAGGCACATAAGTGATAATAAAATTGACTAATGATTCTTGCTTAATGAACTAAGTAGTTTTGTTATAAACATATATATTTGTAATTTTGTACAAATTAGATGTTTGGTTCTAAAATAAGATAAAAAACATCAGAAATTTTTAATTTCTTAAGATATAGATTATATATTTTAAGTTCTCTCTATCTCACTCTCTGCTGTTTTCTATTTATGATTACTACTAATTTTAATATCAAAGTCTGGAAAAAGATTTGTATTAAGAAATGTATCATGATATATGATTTATGAGTGCTTTAAATATATTTATTGCTTCAAGTATCAAATATTTCCTTATTATTAAGTGTTTAGTTTTTATAATTATATTTACACTCTTAAAGTGATATGAGCCAGAAGGAGCTTATTTCTTCTATTAAATGTATATTTTACTATCTCTTTAAACTAAATTCATAAATAAGCATGGAGTTACTGAAGTAAAATTTAGTTAGCATCTCTGATAAACGTTGTGCATCTCTCATGGTTTTATCATGACATCACTCAAACTTATAAATGGAAATGTATGTATTTATATAGAATATGTAGAGGAGTTTCCTTTATATTTTCCCCAATAAAATTTATATCATCTGCAATCTTAATACATCCTGTAGTTTATTATACCTGGTCAGGAGTTACATTGTATTTCATCATATCTAGTAAAATATGCAGAAATATGTAAAAATGTCAAGCTTTGGATACTTGGAATTAAATTTTTGCTTTCTAGAAATCATAACTGAATGTTATTTCCTTCATTGTGTTTAAACTATTCTTTATTAGAAAGTTGTTTAAATTTTACACCAAAATTGACTTTTATTTATAATTGGATTAGAGGATTTAGATGTTTTTATTCTGTCATTAAAATTTGTTATTACTACTGTCAATTTCAATCCAAATAATTCTTTCACTCTTTTTCTAAAAATTTTGCTTTCATAATTGTGAAGTTTAATTACATAAAAATATCAAATATAAATAAAATTGTAATATATGAATATTTTCTGTATAAAAAGCAAATATCAATGGTGAAATTACATTCTCATTTGTGATTCATTTGGTACAATACTTAGGCACCATTAACACCTGCTGTTTACATATTTATTTAGTTGTTTTGCCAAATGTCTTCCAAATATGTATTTCTGATAATAATTTATAATTAATACACCCATTTGGTATTGAATATAAGAAATAAATTATTTACTATTTCAAAAAATTATAAATACCAATTCTTTGTCTTTCTAGAAATTAATACCAAGTGTGTGAAATTTTTTGATAAACTGACATAAGTAATTTGTGAACAAATTCTTTGTCTGCGCAAAAACTGAACATATTACTGGAAAAACTAAAATTATTGTCATATAATGTAACACAACAGTACACATATCATCAGAATATAAATTTGAAACTTTTCCACCCAACATATATATTATAATGATTCTTAAAAATAGAGAATCTTCTAGGCTAGTATATTTCTCAAAGATATAGAATCTGTTGGAAATCAATTTAAGCTCATTAGATTTATACCATTTAAATGAAAATAAAAACAATTTAATTAAATCAATTAAATGTACTGGACATTTCATGCAAGCATTATCTTGATGAAAATCTGATTTGGATCTTGTAGTTTGGCTTTAAGCATATGAGTTCATCTTTCAAAATTGATTGTTATCAATGATTAAACATTTTGTTTGAAATAAAAGTCAAATTAAGGGCTCCTTAATTTAGTAAATTTTCTTGTAAATGTGTGTTTTTCAAACTATAATTTTTATTTAAAATTTTTTTCTTTACAAATTATTTTTAATATGGTAAATTCCTGTTAATATCGTCTCATTTTTTCCCCTTATAATTAATAGGAAAGTAAGAAAATACACTTAAGTAAATATAATATTTCATGAGTAATAGAGCAGAGAAGCTCAATATTTATTTATCTTCATGCTATTCCATTGTTATTAAAAATGAAATCTCGATACATTATACTAAGGTTTTAAACAAGTTTTATTTCTGTTTTATAAATTCAGTTCTTGAATTTTTTATATTGTTTTAAAAATTATATTCTTTGTGATATCTAGACGAAATTATTTTCTATTCATTATTAGTTATAAGTATATTTGATGCTGATTAAGTAGTTTAATTCCTTGTGAACTAAGTACTTGTGAACCCATAATTGTAATAAGTGACAATTTTTTAATTACTTATATCTATGAATTTCAGGAATTATTCTGTGAAATTAATCTAAATGTAAAGGTCTCTAAATTAAAATTGGATCATAATTCTAAAATTTTTTATACATGTATTAAAATAACCATTATTCTATTATTAAATTAATGAAAATTAATATGTTTGCATTAGAAGATAAAGAAGTATGTTTTAGGTTGGTAGCAATGCAATAAAATGTAAAATTAATATCACTATGAAGGTGAAGGTATGTTGCAAGTGCCCTACAGAATAAACCTTACAGATTAATTTAATATGTGAAATATATTTATATTTCCCCCATATTTTGATGTTTACTTTTTTATGATCACACATAAAGTCCAAGATTTGTGAACATTTTGCTCACCAAATACTTTTAATTAATACATAATATATCTTCTTCATTTTTATTTTTTCTTCTTCATGTTCTTTTTATGTTATACTTATTTTCACATTTATGTGATTTGATTGTGCACTTATTTAAACAATAAAATATAAAGATTATAATTTAAAATGAAATATTCAATTATCTGTGTTAATTATCCATCAAGCAAGTGCTCTCATATTCATCACAAATAAGTAAAATGCAAAAAAATTCAGTTTATAAAAAATATAATTAAGTTTTTTGTGCTAAAATATGAAATGAAATAAAGTAATAGTAATCTGACCTATATAATGAATGACAAAGCCTTCAGTAACATCTCTAAATTCTATGCTTCTCAAAACTGAAATGTGTGCTCTGTATTTTTATTATTAAAACAACCTTTAGTAAAAATTCTCTCAGCACTGAAAATGCAAAACAGCTTTAAAATATTTATTGATATTTCTTTATATTTGTGAGTTTATATGTGTAAAAACTGAGTACATATTTCCATTAGATATATGTTATTTTATATATATGTAATGAGTAAAAGACGAGAGATTATGCACACATAATTCACAATTTGTATGGACTCTAAAATTTTAAGAAAATGATGTACGTATAATGTAGATTTTTGTATGATAACAATATTTCCATCAGATGTTAGAGTAAAGACAGCTTATAGAATTATGTTTATACTTTTGTTTCCAAATTCTTGTATGTTATTTTAATGCAATTCCTTGTCAGGTCGAGAAGTTTATCTAATACTTTATAATTTAGAATTTTTTTTTATATAAAGGACCTTCATTGCTAGAGATCAGAGAGAAAGGAACTTCCTGGAATTCTTTTTAAATTAAATTCTATTTGTTGCATTTTTTTCATGTACTTTACATTTTTTCTAAAAATGAAAACATTTAAGAACTATTATATAAATACATGAGACTAGTATTTTAGATATTGTTCTTTAAAGAGTCACAAAATTTTTTACTGTAGAAATTTTTCAGAATTCATTGTATCATTAGAATGAGAATTTATCTTATGATTAATTTATACTTTTAATTAAAATTTTATGTTCATAGTAAATAAGGGATCTGAAGGATCAAAAAAGAACAAATTAGTCTTATAATCCTTTCTATATATATATATATATATATATATATATATATATATATATATATATATATATATATATATATATATATATATATATATATATATATATATATATATATATATATATATATATATATATATATATATATATATATATATATATATATATATATATATATATATATATATATATATATATATATATATATATATATATATATGTTTTTATTTTAGAGATGTAAGAAGTACATAGGAAGGAAAGCATTACTAACTGAAAAACTTGATTTTAAAATGCTTTAATTCAAAATATTTTATGCATTTTATGCTGATATTACTATTAACTGACTTTAAGTAATGCTTTTATCTTTTATTTAATTTTTATAAGAAGCGATTATGTCTAAAAATGTCTGCGTTAAACTTATTTTAAATTAATTTTTTTAATAACTCATAATTAGATATAAAAGAGGCTTATTTATGATTTACTTAATATCAGATGATTTATTTGATACCTTTCTTTTCTAGAACATGTATTAATGAAATTAATAAGAAAAATCAATCTGCATTGTTTTTTGAGCACCAAAATCGATATTTTTAAAGTCTTTTTCAAAATTTATTTCAATTATTTTACAGAAGAAAAATTATGAAAATCATCTTAACCATTAATAATTTTTCTTTATTATATGTATATAAACATACCATGTTTTATTAATTTAATAGAGAACATGGATGCACCATTGTTTATCAAACGTTTGCTTATATGTATGTGATAAAACATTTTATAAAATTTTTATTGGAAATTAAAATTTGATAGCTATACAGTAACCATTTCTAAAGATGGATACTCAGTCGTGTAGTTATTCATGGTAATGACTAATTTGTCTTGGTTGATAAATATATGAATAATTTAAAATTCATATTTTCTTATTAATTCAAATGATTAACTATTCTTTGTTGGTATTTTAAAATTAACACTTGTCAATTAAATAAATTACATTTATGCTGCAATTTTTTTCCAAGAAAAGTATAAATAATTGAGTATCCAAAGAGAAAAAATGTGACAATTAATTTGCAAAGAATGGCATAATGTAATTGAAACAAATTAACTTGTGATTAAAAAAGAATATGTTACAAAAACTATCAGTTTTCTTTTGGTTTCTGGTATGATTTCTAGCATACTTTGTTTTATTTCTTTATTATAAACGTGATGAATCGAATCAAGGATTGAACTATATAAGAACGATAATGAATTGAATATTTTCCGCATTATAAATATATCTTCGATGGTAGAAAAACTAGCTTTCAACATTTTTAGTTAATGTTACTAGAAAATACCACAATATATTTTTAATGCATTTTTTAAAAGTTACAAATCTTTTAAAAAACAAATTCTGTCAAAAATTCATAAAGTGAACAATATACAAAATTCTTATCCATATCCTTACTGAAAAATTACTTTATTACGAGAAATTATAAGAATAACGCCTGTAGATAGTTGCATTTAAGAGGTTATTGTAAAGGAATACGAAATTATTTGATGTGACTCAATGGAATTTGAATGCAAGATAAGATGATAAGCACAGGCTCCAAGCTTAAGTGTGTACTTATAAAGTCCAGATCACTTAAATATGTTTTTTGCTTTAGCATTTTAAGAGATGTTTTTCTACTTCAGCTAAACAAAATATATATTACTTTGAATCTTTATTTACTTAATACCTTTAGTTTTTTTTTTTTTTTTTTTTTTTTTTTTAATTATCATTAACTTGCTTTCAATTTTTGCTTTAAGTGATTTTCCCAAACGAACAAGTGCTCTGTTGCCTCAATTTTTTTCCAAAAATTAACTATGTATGTTTAGGGATTATTCAATGTTACTGAAAAAACTATATTTTTTTTACAAAATAGTACAACAGGGCACGTTATTCAATATAAAGCATTTCCAATATCTGGAATAATCTGAAAATTTTGATTATGTCCGATTTAATTCGATAATTTAGATACTTCTTAATGAAATTGACAAAACTGGAAATATTTTTTAAATTAATGCTATAAATAATTCCTCATATTGTTCGCAATTAATTAATTTTGTTGTAAAGAATATTAAAAAAGCAAACGATATCTATTATACAGAATGTACACATTTTATTTAAACTGAAAAGTTTTTCTACATCACACCAGCAAATTTTAATGAAAAAAGTTGTATTTTTGAACAGGAAAGTTCAAGGTTCCATTTTCTACATGCATACTAAAATGGGGAATTTTAACATTGACAATATTAGATACCCCGTCGTACGCGAATTTGACTTGTTTGACTTGAATACAAAAAGTATTTATTTAAAAATGTAATTGTTTTTATTTAAAATTTAATAATCGATAGTTCATTATAATTTTTAGTATGGTATAAGCAAAAATGTAAATATATATTTACTGAGCATATTTAATTATGTGACATACTAACATAAAATAAAGACAAACTAATAAAATATAATGTGCTGTTTTGAAAAGCTATATATATTTTTTTCACTATGTATTTTCTCTTGAAAAAATATTTCGAATTCAAAATGTTTTTAGCTGAAATCAGTTTTAATTCCGAAATGCATTGAAATAAGGAATACGTATTTATTATTTTTCGTCCAAAGCTATAAATAAAATAATGTATAATAAAATATTGATATTTAGTCGTCCACAGTAATATAAAAAATTGTTTTTATTCAATTAGAAATTAGTCTGATTATATAGAAATCCATAGTTTTTTTTCACATTTTAAGAATATGAATAATGGGATCTCTAGTGTTGAAAGATCCTATCAAGATTTTTGTTTCTGCAACATTGCTCATTAATTTTTTTCTATGGCAAGTTGTGTTATTTCAAAGCTTTGGTTGATTGATATTAAGCAGCATTATAATTGACGTGATGATTATATAAATCAGTGAAATTAGTACTGAGATTAGATTAACCGACACTTTTCCGTTACTAATCTCATGCAGTTAATGGAAAGAATTTTAGCTAATCGATCGTTTTGCAATCAATCAATTAAGATTTTCTCACTTGTGTGTTGAGCAATCATATTTGTAATTAATTTCAACGTCTGTAGTTATACCACAAAGTATATTATTTTAAATAAGCATTACTTCTGTCTGGTATCGAATCCGAAATCTTGTAATCAATATTAATGCATTCCCTAATGTTTTCGCAGAAAGCTTTCAATGATGAGACTCGAGAGATGTTTCGAAGGTCATAATATCTTCATATCTTAAATAATAATAATTGTTTAGAACTTAAGTTTTCATTTCTGCAGAACCTTTCTTATGACGCATGCTGTGGAAATGTTCTCTGAGAGAATATAAAGAAGCATTCTTTGATTGAGATACGCGATAGATAGCCTGTTTCTCAGCTTGTGGTAGCTTACTTGAATATGCCAGGTTGCCTGTTAACTCACTTTTCTCGTTTACGTTGTTTAAATGATTTTCTACTTGTGCTTTCCATGTGTAATACGTAGGCATTTCCGAATATCTCAGAATTTTTGCAAACGCATTATTTGGCTATGACTCCAATGCAGTTTGTTCCGTATTCGCCGAAACAAAATAAATGCGTTGTTCACTTCCTAGGTGTATTTCTAAGTGAACAATAGCTAATCCGTTCATTTATGGAAAGGGAAAGAATTCGCTATACAGTTTTATAGGTGCTTATGTTCAGCCTAATACCATCCGACTTCATCAACATGTGTAATAATTGTATTATCATTTCCTTATAATTATTAGCAGAAAGCTATCTCGCTGCTGACTTTATTCACTTGCTTACAAATATTTTAATTTATTTACCATTATAATATTCCAAGTATATGGGTGATTTGCTGTATTTCATAACAAAGGAATAGAGATAAAACCAATGATTGTCATCATTTCGCATTTATATTATTGTTAATTTACCTCCGTCATCTGCAGATTTTTGCCATACAAATTATATCTACCATTTCTTACTGTAACTGTGTTAGTTATTAATGCTCTAAGGAATTGTTTATAGCTTTTACTATATTTTTATAATATATTATGAATTCGGATTCTGTGCGTTATCATAAGTCCTACGTTTCATATTTTCTATTCACATTACATACACTCAGATTATTAAATGTGCGTATTGAAGTTCTCTCTTGCCGTTCCAGTGTGTACATACAAAAGTGGCTAGACAAGAACATTTCATTTTATACTATGAAATCCATCAGCAATTTCAACTTTTACTTGAAAAAACATGTACTAATATCTACACACCGGTGATTGCCCAAGAAGTAAGAGCTGTTGTATATTCATATATAATACCTATTTATTATATATATATATATATATATATATATATATATATATATATATATATATATATATATATATATATATATATATATATATAATTATGGACGGCCGTAGTGCAAACGTACATGAATAATGTCATAATTGCATCTTGAGTGAATTCGTATAAATGAAGTAAATTGTCTGTATATGAAGATTTTTCAAAATAATTATTTTTCCAATGTTTAATGTGTATTACTATCATTTACAAATGCATTTCATAAATGAAGGTTTTCTTCTGGGAGAAAATTTGCCTGATTCAACGTTCTGTTGCAATTTTTACCTACATATTCACGATGTATTTGTGAAGTAATTGAAATTTCAAAATATCATTGTCTCATTCTTTTGCCTCATTTAATCAGTAAAAAAATTTCCATTTCTTATTTGTTTCTTCCCTATTTACATTATTTATTATATTATCGAAATGATATCGATCTGCATAATTTTAAAAAAATGTATCTTGCAGAGCATCGGTAAGTTATTGCACTGTGGGTTTGGATGATTCAAACAATTGTGGCCATCTTGTCTTTCATTGAAGCTTCGAATCTTCACATATGCTCGCCGCGCTGATAGCCAAATGGTTAGTGCTCTTTGCCTTCGTTCATTAGTTCATGAGTTTGAATCCCACTGTGGGTTTGGATGTTTACAGTGGTTCAGCATCTCCTTTAGATAGTAGGTCTCCCTCTAATTAGCTTTTATGTGCAAAAAATAACCCTTGAGCGACAAACCAATCAACCGTTTAATATGTTCTCCAAAAGTATTTTGCCAGCTTGAATAATGAATGGTCTCTGTGTATCAGATGCTATAGATTCAATTGCCGTTTAGAACAAACGCCGAATTTTTTTCCAAGAAACTCTTGTTAACTTTTGATCTTGAAAATGACCTTGAGACCTTTTCAAACTAAAAGAAATTCCAGAACATAAATTCAATTCATCCTTTGTGATCATCGATATAATAGTTAAATTTCTAGAATCATCATAATAAATTCTATGATGCTGATCTGTCACCGGAAGGATGAATATGGTTTCATACATCCTTTCATTTTGAATTGAGTTGTTAAGTTCTTGATGTTAGGTTGGGAAATTATGGGAAGCAAATTTTTAATGTTTCAAATGGTTCTCCAAGCTACGACAGATTAATTTTATTGCGACCTTAATACATTTCTTTCGTTTCTTCTTCGTTCATTAAATTTCAGAATCTTGCAGTAAAGACAAACTTCAACCATAGTGCAGATGAGAACAAGACAGCAGAAACAGTCATCAGTTACTGGAATGTAAGACTATCGAAACCACATATATTTGTTGAGCATCGAAAGTCGTATTTGACATCGATATACTGTATCTTATTAAGATATATAATATCTCATAAATTGACAATTGTTGAAATATAATTAAATGTGCATATAAGTAGAAAAATAATATAAACAAGCAATTAAAAAAGTCCCTGTTATTGTTGTAAATAAAAACTTATTCAATTTATACATTTTTAAAAAAATTGAAAGTATGTAGCTACGACTCTCTAATCATTGAAAATGCAAACGATTCAAGACATTTTTCTTCATGCCTTTAAGTATCATTATATAAATAAGAATTTTCTCTAAAAGCATTTATTTATATTAAGCAGTAAATTTTTTTAAGTATTACATTCACAGAGACATATGTTTAAATAAAGATAGTATAAAACAGTAGAGAATGAAAACAAATTTTCAAATTTTTCTTAATTAGTAATTTTTGACATCTTGCGTCATCCTTTATTAAATAATTACATTTTTGTTACTTTACTTTATAGGAAGAACTCACCAATAATGCAGATATAACTTAAAGTCATGTTTTTATAGAATGCAGGCTCAGTAACATTTGTCCGCTCAAAACTTTGGCTTTAAAATATTTATACTTTTGAAACCATTGTTTCCACGCTAATTATTGATTTGTCTCAGACTATAATCTTCATTCTGTGATTATAGGTGACATTGTATATGCTGGATGCCGAGTTGCAACAGTATGATTAGCACCCTGGCTTTCAATTCAACAATTCGTAGGTTTTATTCCTCCCCAAATGGAGAGGGGTAGTTGTGGTGGGGGTAAATGCAGTGGTTTAAAGTCCACTTTAAACTGTAAGGGTCCTTATGAGCAAAAAGTGGCAGTAGAGCGTACATTAAACCACTCACATTCATATGCGTGGTTATATTGCGTCGACAATCAATGTGTACGCTATACGCGAAGTAAAGTTATATTTTGTTCTATCTGTATTTTGTAAGTTAATTAATGTGCCAGATTACTGATATTATAGGGTGAGGATTTGACATTTGAAAAACATTGATTGAGTTGAATTTTTCTATTTTAAAAATAATATTTCAGCTGTTAATGATATTTCAGCTGTTAAGTAGCGAAACAATATGAATACAGATCTCCTGATATCTGTTACTCATCATGTCTAAAGCGTCTAATGAATTGGACTCGAGATTTTTGACTCATAAATTGCCATATTCATGGTGTGACGTGAAGCTCGAGATCATTTATTGAACTGTTATTCATGCATCTACAAGGATAAAAAAGTTACAAATCCACACATATTCAAATAAATTGTTCATTTTACAAATTTGAATGTACTAAGAAATAATGAACAGTACCTCCCGGTGAGGATTTATATGTACGGAATAGTCCAACAGATTTAATTATCAAATATATTTATTATAAATCATTTTGTTTTAGAGCAAGTAAATCTGCGATTTTTATCAATTAAATCATTATTATTATTTATTATTCTGTAATCATTAGAATTAATGATCAAGTTTATGGCTTGAAACTTCTAGATTCAGATACTTCAGTCTAGAAACCGAACTTTTGTATTTTAAATTGAAAGGCTAGAATCGCTTACATAGAGATACTCGTACTTCATTCATTTTTTTCATTCATTGTTTTGCAACAACATTTGTGCTGGGATGGCTAGATACACTTGAATATGAACATAAATAAATGAATGGAGATTATTCTTTGACTCTTCGAAAATCATTTAGAGGCTCATCCTTTTGGAAATATGCAATAAGAATAAATTTACTACGGAACCGTAAACTTTTGCATCAAACATAAAGGAAATACATCGAAATATAAAAATCTAACTGGGAAAAAATGCAATATATGTCGAGTTTTCATTGTCAATAGATATTGTGTTGCTTATATGTCTTAAATCGATTAATTTACACTTTATTCTTATTTATGTGAGTATGTGAGAGATGTATAATTGGGCAAGAAAAATCATTACATCAAGGACGAATGATTAAAACGAAAGTCATATGGAGGTTCTAAAAGTTAAGCTAAGTAATATTAAATTCCTTTAAGAAATCACAAAAATAAAATGTATAGTATTTGTTACTGAATAGTTTTATTTATATCCTGTGCATTTAGCATTAATACCAAAAATATTAAGTTATGGATTTTTCAGTACATATATTTGATATCGTTAAAAACTCTAATGCAGCAATGCATCATGAGTGAAGCTTGTTTCTAATGTAGGAATTATTATTTTTGTAAGAAAACATTTTTTAATCATTTTCAAAATCCACACTTTACAGAAATAAAGGAAAGGAACATCTCGTAGAAATCTGTTTGAAATAATAGATTCTTAAGTAAAAAGGATATTCTGTGCACTTAACCCGAAAATGAGTGAAAATAAAATTTTTAATGTACTAAAGGATTCGTTATAAAATACTACATGAAATTCTAACGTTCTTTTTAGATCTGTCTAGCATACAGAGGGTATTAACACATTTTTAGAACGATTTCGGGGCCGTTTAATTAATATTTAAAATTTAAAGACTAATTTTTAAAATGTTCGATCTGAAAGCCTTTTTTCTGGACTATAAGTCTGCATCGTGATTTCCATGATAGAAGAGCTTTTTGTAAAATTTCCAGGGCTTCCATTCCTCTTCCATTACTTTCCAGAGTCCATCTATCGTGGTGAGTTTGTGTTTAGAAAGAGCTCTTTTTTACAGACCAAAGGCACAATAGTCCATAGTTGAAACGTCAGGGGACTTCACAGTAATATGTTGAAAAGGTATATATATACAATACCTGTATTAGTCTTCATTTTTTCAAGGAATACAGTGGTAGTTTTCGAAGTATAACTTGTAGCTTTGTCTTGATGAAGTTTCACTCTTTGAAAGTCTTTGGGATAAAGAAGTGGAATTTCTTCTGTAAATATTTTGCGTAAAATCTTCTCCTAATAGTATGATGAGTTGATTTCAACATTTTTTTCTACTCTTTTTATTTTTAATTTCCCGTTGTTGGAGAAACCTGCGAGTATCATAAACCCCTTTTGAAACTTTCTTTACATTGATGGAACCAGGTTTGTACATTTTTTTCTCCTCGTTTTCTATAGTAAATAGACCTTTTTTGTTGCACTCATTTAGGTAATCCCATGCTTCATCAAGGGTCACAATGTATTTCCATTTATCTCCTGCTAAATGGTTTTCATACAGGATTCTACAAAATGTTTTGCGTTGAACCACATGCCTCGGCAAAAGCTGGTGAACATTATGTATTTTAGCTTTTTTAAGTTGTAAATCTTGATTTATTATTTTATTTATTGTTGCTACAGATGTATCTAAAGACTTTGCAATTGATTTCAGTGTTGGCGTATTTTCTCTTGTTACCAGGGATTTCACTTCAGAAACATTTGAAACAGTACGTACTTTTTTCGGATATGCATTTGGAGTCTTCTTTCCATGTAGAAATAATGATTGACGATTTTTACCTGTCCGATTAATAATGTTGCTTATTTTGCACTTAGAAATTTTAATACCATGCATTTCACAGCATTTTTGAACCCTGGAATAAGAATATTTCTGTTCGGAAAGCTCAAAAACATATCCCTCAATCCACAGCTTGTTTACATGCGACATTTTGAAAGAAGAATAAATTTAAAATTAGCAGACGATATTTCTTATTTCAAATAATAAGCTGTTGAAAAACATTTTTTTTTTTACTTTTACTTTACTTTTTCAAAATTCTTAACCGAAATCGTTCTAAAAATGTGTTAATACCCTCTGTATTTAACAATGTGACAAAATCTATTTAACTGCCAATTTATTTGAGGATATAATTTCGCTTCCATCTTAAGGATATTTTATGAAACTAATTTGAATAATCATTTAAAAACTACTAAGAATACTAAGTATTAGTATTTATTTATCGTTATAATGTTGTACTAATTTAAAATGATAAAATTTTGATAACTTAATATGAAATCTGATTTGTGTATGTGCATTTCTGTAGATGTTCAAATTTTAAAATAATATATATATATATATATATATATATATATATATATATATATATATATATATATATATATATATATATATATATATATATATATATATATATATATATATATATATATATATATATTATCCTACACCCTACCTTGGTTTTTCAACCATCAGTATCTGTCGGGCAGCCCAATACAATCTTGAGGTGAATGAAAAGTCATCTTCCGCAGAATTTCTAACTGCGACGTCCGAAAGTACAGGGCAAGTGTGGTGGTCACCAGTCATGTCCTCTAGTCCACAAAAGGGGCAGATCGGAGAGTCCTTCAAACCCAAACGGTGAAGGTGTTTTTGCAGGTAATCATGCCCGGTTTAAATGCGAAAATTAGCCACTCCCACATCTTTGTGGAGGCTGCACGGAATAGGCTTTGTTAGTAAGGACGCCCATGCTTTCCCCTTTGTGCACATCTTGTAAACATTTCTACGATAAAAGGCTATATTTGACTTAATAAGCTTTTAACAGTATGGTACTCCAAGGCTGGAGAAGACTGTTGTAGATCTGAGCCAGCCTTTGCCAATTTGTCAGATGCGTCATTTCCCGCGATACCACAGTGGCTGGGTATATATCGCAGCACAATTTGACGTCCCTTTTCTAGTAGAGAACTAATTGCCATTTGTCAGAGATAAACAGACCCAATACTGCTAGGAGCAATTGAAGAGAGAGACCTGATGGTGGCATGAGGATTTATAAAAAATACTATGTTGTTCTCATTACCCTTTCTGATCTCCTCAAGTGCTAATTGCACCGCGGTCACTTCTCCATTGTAGCTGTTATGGTATTTCCCTGGCAAGCCTGAAACTCTTAGAGTATGCTCCTGCACCAGCATTTTTAATCTGTATAGTCATGGAACCAAACAGATGATGGATAATGCTCATCGATAGTGGCTGTACATGTATATTGGAACAGCGATGATCAATTTTAAAATATGAAACAGAGACAAATAATTTTGGAAACATTATATTTTTTTGAGAGCAAATTATTTTAAATTTAAAATATTTTTTCATAATGCTAATAGATTGATATTAACATTATGTTCTGTATTAGTATTACTTTTTAATAATAGAAAGATTTTGTTTCAACAGCTGGCTTGCTCTGAATTATCTGTTTTTAACTAATAGAAATTAAATTCTTATTTAGTTGATAGATGGCAGCACTATTTAAAATTTATGCTTGAATTTTTGTGAGAACTTAATAAGAACATGTAAATAGTTATTGTTTATGGAATACATTAATAAGAGTTCCGTTTTATCATTAATATAAAATAAAAAAATTCCAATGGTAATTTATTTTGAATAAAGAAAATCTGCATGATTTTTTTTAAATAAATAGCAAAAATTTCATAAATTTGTTATTAAAAGAAATGCATACAGAATTCTTTTCCGTGTAGATTTTTTTGCCATATAAGATTTTTTTTTTAAAATTTTGAAAGAAAAGATAAATTGAAAAACCGACTTTATTAGATCATTTTGAGTTGCATGCAATAGAGCATTAATACATATTTGCGCAAAATAGTAGTTGAGTTTTGAATGCTTATGATATCAAGTGGAAGTTAGGCGCACACTTAATGCGCGCATAACAAATATTTAAAAATTCATTAGACTGCATACATTTTTGATTCACCTTAAAAAATAATTAGTTTTATTTTATTGTTTCTTAAGTTAAAGGATTATGAGAGTGTTTCGTCAAATTCCAAACGAGGATTCTGTATAAGAACATATTATTTATGGAATTACCTCTGCAGAATCACGTTATTGGTTGTATTGACAAAATTACGAAGTTGAAGTCGAAATATAAATATACGAATGCGTGCTGATGCCTTCACAGTAAATTTCTTTTCTATTTACAAAATAAATGTATATGTTGCAGATAAATTCATGATTTAATTTTCACAGCATATTTTCTAAATGAAATAACTTTTTCATATTTTTTTACAAAATTACACTGAAGGAAAAAAAAAAAAACGCTTTTCTTGTATCCACCAGATATATTTTTAACTTTTATTATTTATTTTTTTCTCTGTCATGTTTTATGTAAATGAGAAACTTCTATGTTGAAATATTTGCCTTTTCTCTTAATTTATGAACAATAATAAAATTATTCTATTAAAAGAGATTATTATTCTCTAGAGTCTAGAGAATGTTATTTTCTTTTCGTCTAGATTCTAGAGTCTAGACCAAAATTCACACAAATTAAACCTCTTAAAAACAGAAGCTGCAACAACAACATAAAGTGCTTGACTTAAAATGAAAAAGTCAATATATTATATTCATTAAAGATTTAAAAAATTGATAATTTATTTCTTATATACTATTTAAAATACTTTCAAATAAAAATCTGTTAAATTGGCTTTTTAGAAATTTTATAATTCACTTAATGGGGATTTTCTTTTAAATATATACAATATAGATGAGATTTTTTCTTAAATGCATATACAGAATAGAACCTAAAGCGTTTTTATGTAAGCACAATTCAATTTATTATTTCCTCATACTGAAAGAGTTATCTTTTATAAAGACTTGTTATTAGGATTCTTTTCTTTAAAAAAAATTACTAATATGGAGCGTTGTTTGATAAAAAAATAAATATCCACTTTTTAAAACAATCTTTTATAAATAGTGTCTACCTTTTAAGTTGGCTTGTAATTGGATTTTAGAATAATTAGGATAAAACTATTTTTGATAAGTGAGATTTATTTTTAAAAAAGCAGATTCCTCGATACAAGGGTATTTAATATTTTTATGTACCTTCTAAAGGGCTCACAACGTAGTCCTTAAAGAAGAGGATTAAAGAAAAGCAAACTATATTAAAAGTACCTGTATCATCTATTTTAATAAATTTACCAGGTGGCATGGGTTTTCATAAATTCATATAATAAGGGAAGTGAAGGGCAAGTAAATTTGTATAAGTACGAAAGCAATTTCGCGGTCAACGAGCAAGATGAATTATAAAAAAATAAAAAAAAAAAAGAATAGTAAGTAACAAAGCAACAACCGTATGTAAAATCTCAATGTAAGTTTCCGTATTTAGCAGTATGAAAAATCTCAATGTAAGTTTCCGTATTTAGCAGTATGAAATCATATTATCCGTTGACTACTTGGTGGCTCGAGCATGAAAAGTTCTATTTTTTTAACAACGGCGATCAATGGGTGTCTAATTTTTCGCCACAACAAGGCCGGAAACTGCTACTCACGAATGTTACCTGGTGGGCACCTGTAAGCTAAATCACAGAGGTGAGTAGCATTAACGATGTCCCACCACTAGAAACTTGTTTATAGGAAGGGCTACATTCGTTCATCATCTCAGAAGAACGGGCAAGGAAACGTGCACAGAGAGAAAGGAACATCCATGTCCGAAATGGCATTTGAACCCGGGACCAACAGCCTAGGAGTCAGGAACGCTAACCATTTAGCCATCGGACGGCCATCTAAATTAAAGTAATTTATAACTAATTACTCAAAATATCCAATGTTATCAAAACTAATGCTGATCTGAGTAAAGGTGGATAGTACTTTATAGGAAGAATGTGAAATTTTCAGTATCTTTCAAGCCTTATTACTTAGGCAGGCCGCAAACTCGGTAGACAATCCGATTGAGACGCCGTCTTATAGTAGACAAATGATATCTCCTCGATGTCTTAGTGTGACGTAGCTAAAACGTTGTATCTGACGTCATGGAATTTTAAACCAATGAGAGCGCTGTCTCGCGGAAAGTTGCCAGATATTTCGAACCTGCTCGAAATCTGGAAACGTCTCGCGCTCCACCCCTTTTCTAACGTATATAAGACATCAATCACGTCATTTGGTCTGATGCGATTCTTGCAAGACGCTCTGAGCATCTCGCGAGACAAGTCTCATGCGATCATCTACGAATTTGCGGACTGCCTTATGATAAAGATGGAAGAAAAATTCATGCACTCTATTCTAACAATGCATAAAATTGACTTGTGTGTATTTTAGTTTTGTATATAGTAACATCATCACATGAAATATTTATTTATATGAAAAATATACATCACATAATTATTTTATATAACACAGATGAGCATTAAATAATTTTTTGAGAGAGTATTGTTTCCAAATAAAGCGAAATGCGTTTTCATGTAATGTTTGCCATAATCGTTGAATTGAAATCCTACTTCATAAAATGTGTTTTGTCTGAAACAGCGTTTCTCAACCTTTCAGTATTCACGGCCTAATTTTAAATCATAATTTCCATTCTGCCCTTTCACATAAATAATAATAGATTTCGAGTATTTCGGCATTAAACTTACTCTACAACCTTAATTTTGAACCTTATAAAGCATCACGAATAGAAAATTTATTGACATTTGGCAACGCAGGTCCTCAGATTAACAAAACAAAAACCCGTTTTTTTTTGTGTTGCTTCTACCATGTCGGACATTCTCGCGGTTTTGCAGAAGTTCCGATTTGCTTCGAACATTTTGGAATGTCGACAAAATGCTGTCTCGAGTATGCGCAGATTTGAGCAAATGTTAGATAACCCCAGCTCAAATTCCATCTAATGTTATTCGAGTTTATACTTCAAGCTATCGAATTTATCGAGAATGTGCATGTTACTTAAGTATTCATGTTAATTGGAATTCTTCGAATTCACGGCAGCAGATTAATGCAGAATCATTATAATTTTTTAAGCGGGCGTAAGCGAGAATTAGACAATAGTCAAGCATCAGTAAATACATAGTAAGAGCGTGATTCCGAAAATAAAACCAAGGAAATATTCTCAAGATTACTTAAATTTTGGATTTACTAGTATTGAAGTAAATGAATAAGAAAGGGGCTCCCGTGCATCATTTTCTCAAAAATATTGGTGGCAGACAGCATGAAACCTAACAAATTTAAGCGACATTTGAAAACACTTCATAGTAGTACACCATCAAACTCAGAGAATTCTTTGAATTAAAATTAAAATAATATGAAAAGAAAAAATCTTTTTTAAGATCCTTTGCCTCTGAATGAAAAATCTTTAATTGCCTCTTACAAAATTTCATATAAAATTGCCAAATGTAAAAATTCTAACACCATTGGTGAAGAGTTCATTTTGCCAGCAACAATTGAGATGGTGGAAACTGTTTAGTAATGATTCCCAAAACTATTGCAGTCCATACAAATGATACTGTTGATCGTCGAATTGGTGATGCAGATGAAGATGTACAGTATCAGCTTCCCTCGAAAATTTGTGACAAATTATTTTCAATAGAGTTTGATAAGGCAACAGACATAAATATGCACATATCATTGCCTATATTCGATTTTGTGATGATATGTCTGTAGTAGAACTATGTTTCTTCAAACCAATAGAACTCAACGCAACAGCACTCGCCTTATTTGTCATCTTAAAGGATTTTATGAACGAAGCTAATGTAGAACCCAGAAGATTACAAAGTATACAAGCACTTGTAAAATAAAAATCGCCACAGTGTATCTGGACACATGCATGAGTTACAGAGAAGCCTCGTCTTCCAAACAAATGAGTTCTTTTCTGAATAATGTGTTAACTACTGTTGTAACCATATTAAATTATATGAAAACGAGACCCCTTAATTCAAGAATCTTTTCCAAACTTTGTTAAGACATGGCTGCAATAAATTCAGCATTACTATTTCGATGCGAAACAAGATGATTATTATGTAGGAAATTTTTGCAAAGTGTTTATGAATTAAGAGAAGAAATCACCATTTTCCCACAACAGGAAAATAGACCCAAATTCGAGAATTTTGGTGATTTATTTGCAATGAAATTGAGCTACTTGGTCAGAAATCTACTTGGTAAGAAAAAGAAATTATATAAATTGAATCTGCAACATCAAGATTCAAATACACATGTATCCATACGACTGTTAAAATTAATGCTTTTTGTAGAAAATTAAAACTGTAGAGCAGAAATTTAAAGTAGAAAAACTTAATAATATTTGCAAATGTTTATGATTGTATTGAAACTTAAAAGATTGAAGAAGAACGTAAAAGTCGTTTTTACATCCATTGAAAACTATGTAGTTATGCTGACAAAGAATTTTAAAAATTATTTTCTTACTGACGACAAACTGATAGTTAGTTGTGAACAGGTACTGAAGTGGATTAGGAATCCATTTCATTATACATTCGAAGGACTGTCAATTGCAGAGGAAGAAAACCATAGACTTCAAAAGTAGAGAAATCAAAAAACAATGTAATAATAAATCAATCTTTGAGTTTTAGGCAGGAGTAGATATGTTTCCTGCCCTAAAAATAAGGGTACTTCGCAGTCTGTTACCATTTTCAACAACCTATATTTATGAAATTTGATTTCCTGGGATGCATTCTTTGAAGACCAAATATAAATCTCAGCTAAATTTAGAAAAAGAAGTGAGAGAGTTTGTTTCTGATATTAAACTTTCCTTCGAAAAATTTTGCTCTGCAAGACAAGGCCAAGAAATCACTAATAATTATTACATTTATTTTTTAATTTAGTAATTTTAGAGGAAGTAAGTTATTTTAATTTAATAAGTTAATTATTAAATATAAGTTGTAATGTATTTTGTTTTGTATGTGTAATTTCAATTAATCAATTTTTTAAACTATTGCTTCTCTTGGGTAATCAAACACCTCCTAGGGGTCGCGCTCCCCAGGTTGAGAATCGCTGGTAATTTTTTTGCAAATAAAAAAAATTGAGCTTCTGCAATAATGCAACAATAATGAAAAAGCCAATTTTTTGTGAAATAGTAATTGGTCTTGTGTTATGTAAAATTTTGTGCAATAAGGTGGTAAGTTCAAAAGGTTTAAAATCATGAATATCATTCCACATGATATAGCCTCTTGTTTCAACAGATTTCTAACTTAATATTTAGGCAATTTCATCTCCCATGAAATTATTACATAAAGTTGTCTAATAACAGAATTAATCACAAAATATTATTGAAAAGTTAAAATAATTTATTTTCATTCTGTTCCTGAGTATCTAAAATTATTCATGAATACCATTTATTTCGTGTCATATCGCTTGTATTTACACAAAGCTTCGAGCAGAGGGATTTTTAGAAAGTGCTTAAAATTATTCTCAATAGGAATGCATTAGAGAGAGTGTTTTTCATATAGTTTTGAATATTGAAAATGCATTTTGCTAAAGGCACATATTGTAACATTAGGAAAATTATAAATATGCAGTGCTTCATGTATATATTCATTGTTTATTCTTGCTGTTAAATTAAAAATAAGATCTTTTAAAAGTGTTTTAAATTAAAAATGTAAATTACAAAAATTAAATTTTAAAATTTTAAACTTTTAAAGTATGCCTAAATTTATGAATACGTATTGAAATTAAAAGTAAGTGCTAGTATAAGTTATGGGTATTAAAAGTGTATAACATTAAAATAAAACAATAAATTAAACTGTGAAATAAACAGTAAAATTCTAAATCTTAAAAAAGAAAGAGCTCTTCAAGACATTTTGAAAGTTTCTATTGAGAAGATTGGCTTAAAAAATTTCAGTATTTGAGCTTTTCTTCTGTACTCATTTGATGTATGCAAAATAGGTGAAATAAACACAAACACAAAAGTTTGAATGCAAATATATAAACACTATATAATTTCTCATCTGCATTGAGACTGTTGAAAAATAATCAGATACTATTATATATAGGAATTAATCAATAAATCTCAAGATGTATGTAAAAATGTGACTGTATATGAGCAAACAGATATGTAAAAAAATGTGGATATCATTGGGAAACATGTCAATTTTTCATTAAAATTTCTAGTTCCAATTCATTGAAGCAACTCATTTGGTGTATTATACTTTTAGAACCCTTCTGTGTTCTATCCAATAGTATGTATCACACTTTGAGAATTATGAAATCACTTGTATTTAAAGTAAATATTATATATATTTAAAGATTTATCTCTCTCTTTCTCCTTCAATCGCACTCACACATAATTGAATTTTTTTTTACATCTAAAACAAATATTAAAAGGAGAGCATCTAATACTGATACAATTTGATAGCTATGGAATAAAAATATAAACATTTAAAATTGATTAAATTTAATAAACTAAACTAAATGAGGAAGGGAATAAAGTACCAACCTACAGTATCAGCATGGCTTTTTCTGTAAAAAGCATACTTTGTACCAATTTAGTCGTCATATCTTATTAGTTTAGTACTTTGTTCCATTTTTATTTCGTTCTGTTTATTAAATTAAGCCAATTTTAAGTGTTTATACCTTTATTCTATTTTTCATTTCGTTCAGTCTATTAAATTATATCAGTATTAGATGTTCTCCTTTCAATGTTTGTTTTAATTGTAAGAAATTTCAATTATGTATATATTTGGTTATTCTACTTCTGTTGTTTTTTGCGCAGAGTGGGTGTAGCTAGAATTTTACTTTAATAAATACACAAAACTAATTGAACATATTGAACAATATACAAAACTAATTGAACTAATTTGCAATACATGTAATACTTCTAAAAGTATGACATAGACAAATAGACAATAGCATATTTGCTAACGCCTTCTCCATCAATATTAAAATAACACTTTTATTATGAAAAGAAAATGAGTATGAGACATAAAAATCCCTTGGGAAGATAAAGAAACGTGAATATACATTACAAAACGTAAACAATTCTGATAAGTTACATGTGTGAAGCTGTTTCTGGTGCATAACAATTAATCACATTTACAATGACTACAAGAAGGCAATAGTTAAATGTGATGCGTTAAAAGCAACATCTTCCACATTATAGCATTGAATTATAGAACATATATTCTCTGACGTAAAATGCTTCGATGCTTTTCTTAAATTTTGTCTTTTCACCCATCACAAATGTTGCATTTATAATATAAATATAGTTTATATAAAGCAGATATGCATTACCTAATTAATACGAAAAATGGATGAAAAATTCATCATAAATAATTTCGTTTTGTGCACATTTTTAAGCACTTAAAAAGCATTTTTATTAAAGAATGTTTTTATAAACTTTTCATTTTGATAAACTTTAATACAAACTTTATTTAATTAAAATAATTCTCAGATAAAAAAGTAGATAATAGATGCCAACCTTTCAGATAAAAAAATATTGATAAAAATTCTTGATAAATGGATTTATAATTTTCCATAATTTCTGATCAATATCTTATATGAATTTTAAATTTTGTAATAATAATATCATCCTCTTTTATTGAATTCAAGAAAGTGTTTATTCATCTAATTTAATAGTAGAATATTATCTAATAAAAAATCAGCAAAAGTATAATATTGTTAATTCAAAATAATTTTGATAGATTTATGTCAAGGTTTGAATGTATTTTTGATTGAGTTGTTCAACACTTGATTGGGAAGAATTTTAAAATAAGGAATATCGAATTAACAAAATATTTATTCAAAAAATATTCTTTTATCCATAAAATATTTCATTTGCATTTTAAGTAATATTATATTAGATATTGCAAGCGCAATAAGAAATCCGAGAGCAAAATTTCTTTTTTTAATTGAGGAAAAACATTTTAACTGGATGATAAAAATTGGACGAAGAAAGTTATTTAGAAAAGATAGTTTAAAGAACAATTGTTACAAAACAAAAGCTACTTCGTTTTCATTTTCAAGCAATTTCTCAGCTTTTATTGTTATTTATTTTAACATTGTATTTTGAAAAAGGGTTTCTGATATCAATTATCTTGAATCAAGATCGTGACTTGAAGATGAAATACAACAAGGCACTAAAATATTTGATACTTTTTAAAAAATTCTAGAACTCATTGTCCTAAAAATAAACAGTTAAATAAATCCGTTTTACGAAGAAAATATCTTAATGAAGCTAATTTCAGTGGAAAAAAAATCATTCTTTAGATTATTCTTCGAAATTTTGTTTATAAATATAATTTATTATGTAGCAAGTATTACATTTTTTAAACTCCTTTAAACTTTATTAAAACTTTATTTTTCTTTTAAACTTTATTTATTTAAATACTAATGCATTTAAATTCTACAAAGTGTATATTTGTAATTATTCTCATGGATTTTTGTTTTACATTTTTATTAGTTAATTATAACTAATAACTTCTCTTCTTATCCTTAAAAAGTTCAAATTTATATTTTTATCAATTTAACATCATATTAGTTATACATAAAACATATATAATTAATTGCAGAAGAATTTTGGAGATTTTAAAGTAAATAGTTGATTGTATGAATATGATAGAATTTTGATTTATATTAATTATCAATACATAACACATTTAATGTTCCAAGATTAACCTGTTATAGTAAACTGTAAATTTATTACCTGTTTAAAGCAGAAAAATATTGCTTACTTAAATAACGTGATGTAGGATTTGTTAGCAAAATTTTCAGCCTTGTTTCAACATTTAAAAAATTTAGCATTATTATGTTTTTGTGCCATTTTTAATTTTCTTGGTGTGATTAAATTTTCCTTGAAGAAAAACTAATCAATTGACATACTTCCTTTGGAGATTCCAGATCAACATCGATATAATAAATTTGTTCAGAAATAGTTTAGGTTCGTAGTAGCTTAGTGGTTAAGGCATCGCCTAGTACCTTCTGATAATAGAAAGCCTGACTACCACGTGATCAAATGACTGTGACGTTGCATTCGGAGGTTGGTGCTTTCTTTTAAATGACGCTTTAACATAGACTGTTGTTACTGTATTGGTTACCATTTAGTGGTAGTTCGTTTTCGAGATATTCCCTTCTCATTGGCGACCATTGCGACTTTTTTCGTCACCAAGTTAAGCGCATGTTTTTTAACGTGGGAATTTTCCCAAAATTAAAAAAATACGCATTTTGTTAAATTTTAAATCACATAATAGTATAAAAAACCTAAAAAAGTATTACTAAAAATGAATAAAAACTTTTTTTGTTGGGTTTGCCTTCTCTTCAAAATAACCGATAAAAGAGACAAGTAAATAACAATAACGGACTTACTTGATATAACGTCAAGCTTAAATGTCAAATATGCTCGGTGATATTATTGGAAAATATATAAGAAAAATATAATAATAAATTAACAAAAATATAAAGTAAAAAGATACTAATAAATAAACAAAAAGAAATTGAAAAACAGAACAGTCTATGATGTTGAAAATATAAAAGAAAAATATAATAATAAGTTAAAAAATATATAAGAAAATTATATAATAAATAAACAAAATGAAAAAGATATAAATAATAAAATAAAAAGAAATTGGGAAAAAGAAAAGTTAACGATGCTTGGACGCTGGCGACAACGAAACACAACCGCAAACGTAGAACAAAAAGCTCGAATTGAAAGTAAAATGAAAACTTCAAATGCTGTTTCCACTGAAAAGAACCATATATATGACTTAAAAATGATGTAAGACATGAGAAAAACCAAATCTGGCAAACGAAAAAAATCTGAAAAGCAGCAAAAACTCAATTTGGCAACACTATATTCAAAACAAAATCTCCAATTGTTAATATTACAATCAAAACAAAGGACGCTAGATTTGGCGAGAAATTATTTGGAGGGGGATATCAAACTTACACCGAAAATGTGTTATTAGTAAAGAAAAACTTATTCTTTGCTTCATGTATAACAGCTTTCTTATAATTAAACTTTACTTCTAGGTGCGTGAACTGCATTTCAAACCAAGTGATATTTTAAGAATTAGGGAAGCTTTCAATGAGAGAAATAATAACAAAATAGTCGTGATTCTACAATATCCGAAATTACATCCTAATGCTGTACCTTGTATCTTTAATGGAAGCCCACAATATTTAACGAATGAACTATGTCATTGAGAGGATCCTTCAATTATAAGGCAAAGACTTGAAAATACTCAACTGCATGAAGCAATTGCTCAAAGTAAAAAGAGTGATTTGGAATACAAACAAAAATACTCTTTTGCAAATTTAGATGAAATGGAAAAATGCTTGTGAAATTTAGACATTCCAAATTTTTGGACTGTAGTCAATAGGAAAAGCAATTTTATGTTTTTAAATATTGATTGTAATCCACTTCCAAATTTGTATCCTTCTGTTGTTATTGATGAAAATCCTCAAATTGAACAAACAGATAAAATGTGATTTCCTGTATTAAAGATAAATATTTATTTGTGGAAAAAAAGGTAAAAAAGCTGTGTCATTAATGCATGAGATCCATATAAAGCCATATTTAGATAACAAAGGAGGCCATTATTAGGTACATGGCCTAATAATCGTGATTTGGCTACAACTGCATGTGTATTTATGGTGCAAAGTATTATATTTACAGGTATAAAAATCTGATGCATATTTTTCCTGTCAAAAAATAACAGCAGAAATTGTATTGTATATTAAAAAAAACAACTCATTATTAGGTTAGAAAAAATAGGCTTTATTGTGTTTTGTATATCCAGTGATTCTCAAATCCCCCAAAGCGTTCTATAGTCTATAAACATCATGTGGTCGATAGTTTAGCTGTTATTATGGGTGTAATGGTCTGGAGAAAATTTTCTTCCTCCTTCAGATCAATGTCAAAATTGAAAGAGTATATCCGCTGGTGGTGCCATCTATCGGACGAGTTTAGAACAAAGTCGTATTTTCACCTTTGTGGTGTTTTGATTAAACGAAAGACGCACCCCACTGACTTAAATGCGCATAGCCAACGGCATAGCGAGCATTGTTTTTCCAAGTGTCATAAGTAGCAACAACAGAAATAGTTTCATTATTTTGAAGTTTCACAAAAAAATAGATTTTTAATAAAAGAAAATGAAAGAATTTTAATAAAAACAATTTGTTTTCAGACATCGATTTTATATTTGCATCAGCATATGAACCTTCTTTGTTTCTCTTTCCTCTTAACTATTGTTAAATTTCCCGATATTTTGTCTGACACAAATTCTTCAATAGTATGCTCATTTTGGATATACTGTTTTATACGGTTTTCATTGTTGAATCATTCATTTTTGCTAACATAAAACATTTTTTTATAAGTTATTAAATAATTTTCGATTAAGAAATCTTTGACCCTCTTTTGTTATACTTCTCATTATTATTTAGACATGATATAAAAATTTTTTTATAATTGAAAATATAAAATATATGAAAGGTATAGTTCCAATGCTTGGATATTTATGGGTATCTTGAAGGTATTGTAATAAAATCTCATGATATAAAATAGATAAAAGGGGTGTGTCGTAATATTCATGCCTAACCAGAGCGTGACTAAGACATACAGGACAGTCCACGGCCCCCACGTCAGATTGACCCCCAAAATGAATCAAAATTGAAGCTACATTACTGTATTATTTATAGTCTCTCCCTGTGTGTGTTGCATTGAATTTCTAATTATGTACGTTTTCCTTCATTTATTGTTGTTGTGAAGCAGAGGGAGCCCCCGAAGAAGTTTTTGCCCTGGTACCAAATCAGGCTAAATCGGGTCCTAAATTGTATGTTATCGGGTCTTAAATTGAATTCAAACATCAGAAAGATAAGGATTTATAAAATATTTTAAGTAATAGCTAAACAAGTGAAAAAAATGTATATGTTGATGGATTTTACAGATTAAGAAATGATTGAATTCGTTATATTATGAATATGAAGACTTAAGAAAATATATAAATATATTACAAAATGTTTTTCTAGTATCAATATACAAAAGAACTATACGAATGTACAGTATGTGAAAGGTGAGTAAACAATTAAAAAATATATTTTTATTTTTTACACTTGAATTTCTATTAATTTGTATAAGCATATGGGGTAAAGCAAATTGACATTGTAGAAAAAAGGAGCAATAAAGAGACTATAAAAAATTGTTTCTCTAATTTTTCGAATATTTTGTTTTTAATTATTTAGGAGATGTTTCATGTT
Source organism: Latrodectus hesperus (assembly GCA_037975125.1). Taxonomy (NCBI): domain Eukaryota; kingdom Metazoa; phylum Arthropoda; class Arachnida; order Araneae; family Theridiidae; genus Latrodectus; species Latrodectus hesperus. The sequence continues at coordinate 49,399,887 of CM075857.1, forward strand.
TCAGTGCCTCTAAGAAGACAGAGACCTTGAATTTTATGTGGGATTTAAAGCTGCAGTTTCAAAAGGAAAGAATTCTTACATATAAAAAAAATTCTATTTAGGTGTATTATATAAAGTTTGGATTTTTTCCTTATTCATTAATTCTTACGTGTATAAGCATCGTAAGGATTTCCCCACCCACTTGTCCTAAAAAATAAGCAATTCATAAATCCATCATCTCTGAGGGTGCTTACGTAAATCTGGAACGTTCCCAAATATCTAAATGTTTCTTCAGTTATTAATTTCTATTACTTATCTCGCTAATTTAAAAGAAAAAAAAACAGTTTATTTCTTAGGAATCTTTCATGGTCATTTCAATCAAATACCGAAGCAGTTGGAAGTAAAGTTAATAATTATTACTTAACTAATAAAATGTAAAATTTGTTATCCCGGGTATTTTCTTCTGTGTCTTATATTTATGAGAAATTAATTCATCTATTCAACTTTTTGCATTCAAACACTGCTATTTTTTTCTTAGTCGTGTTTTTATCATACAGGGTCCAGAAATGAAACCTGACGGTTTTATATATAAATAGAAGAATTCACGAATACACAAATTTTAGCAATTTCTTTTTTAATTACAAGTGGAACCGTATAAATTGTGCAATGTCTAAAAAAACATTATGAAGTAAAAATGATATCTTGCAAATGATGGCCTCCATTTTCTCTGCTCTTCACAAGTCTGTTAGTAAAGTTAGTGATAGCTCTTTCCAACGTTTGGCGTGGGATTGCAAGCATTTTCCGTTTATTCTCCCGCAGTTTTTCCAAATTTCTAGTTTTATATTGATTCACTTTTCCCTTAAGATAGCCACAAAGGAAAAAATCACTAGGGGATAAATCTGGAGAAACTGCTGGTTAATGCATTCACATGGGTGTCAGATCAGCCTACCGCGAATTGTTGTTCTTAGCTGGGTCATAGAGCAATTGACGTATGCGCAGTGACTCCATGTTGTTAAAACCAAAACTTCTCACGAGGAATTTGACGGCTACGTAGTTGAAGAAGAAAGAAGGAAGTCATGGATTACCATCAGGTAACACTCAGAATTGACCGTGACAGCACAACAGTTCTCTTAAAAAATAGGGTACTGTAATTAATCTTTGGTCGATTGCAGCAGCTGAGGAAGAAGGAAGTCATGGTGATCCATGACTTCCTTTTTCCTCAGCTGCTGCAATCGACCAAAGATTAATCATCTATCAGGTAGCGCTCAGAATTGACCGTCACAGCATGGCAGTTCTCTTAAAAGAAATATGGTAATATGATTAATCTTTGGTCGACTGCCACAGCTGAGGAATTTAAGGAAGTCATGGATCATCAGCGAGAATTGCCTCTGAAATTCTAAGATGCTCTAAGCAGAAGATACGTTTAATCGTAGGCTTCATAACTGGGCACTACTATTTTAGAAAACACCTCCATAAAATGGGACTGTTTCAGCAAGACCCTATCTGCAGGAAATGTCATACGTAAGAGGAAACGGCAAATCATATCATTTACGAATGCGAGGCTCTTGTCCTCCCTAGATTAACTTCTTTAGGCATCATCCATACTAGAGACTTACACCTAGACTCCATTAAAGGGTTATCGGACTTTATTAATAAAGTGGGTGACCCGAGTAACTGGAACTAGAAAACATTGGGTTTGGAGTTAATAGTACAAAATGCTGATAAAAGCAGAGGTGCCCAATATAATACAAACCCAACTCTAAGAAGAAGAAGGAAGTCATGGATCACGATCAGGTAACGCTCTGAATTGACCATGACAGCATGGCAGTTCTCTTAAAATAAATAGGGTACTATGATTAATCTTTGGTCGACTGCAGCAGCTGAGGAAGAAGGAAGTCATGGATCACACCATCAGGTAGCGCTCAGAATTAACCGTTACAGCACGGATATTCTCTTAAAAGGAACTGGGTACTATGATTAATCTTTTGCCGACTGCAGCTCTGACTGTTAGCTTTGGGCTGTGAAGGGGTCATTCATGTAACTCTTGTGGGTTAGGAGCAGCCCAATATCGAAAGTTTTGTTCCGTAACACAACCATTAAGGTGGAAGTAAACCTACTCTGATGTCAATACAATCATTTCAGGGTCTTCAGTTATCATTCTTAACACTAATTCTGCCAAATTAACCTTCTGGCGGTAATTTGATGGTGTAAATCTTGAACTATAGCGGTTTGGTAGTTGTGAAAACTCAAATCTTCTTAAAGAAATTGTCTAACTGACCAATCGGACAACCCTAGAATTTGAGCATAACAATTCACTGATCATCGAGGATTCGTTTCACAGCAACTCGTACAGCCTCGATGTTTGCTGGTGACCTTACTGTCCTGAGGGATCATCCTTGTTCCGAAAGCTGTATTTTGGAATTTCCAAAAGAACAAAAGAATAGTGTTTCGAGATGGAATCGGTCCATGATGAGGAACACTAAAAGGTAAACAAAATTACAGTTGTGTTAAGATAAGAAAATCGTTAATTTTTAAACAAAGACGCGAGAGCAAAAGCAAGGGGTTCACTAATCCAACGTCCTATTTGAAACTAAGCTTCCACGTCAGCAGAATGCGAGGAGACAGATTCCCATCCAAAAACCTTCTGGTTTCCCTGCCGGACCCTGAAAAATGAAACTCTCTTTTATTGTTCTCAATAGAATTGAATTGAAAAAAGAATATGTTTGTATAATAGAATTGGTAATCTCTTAGAAAATATAATTTTTTTATCATTAAAATATATCTAAAATAATTTATATTTTTTGATACCTAATTATTTATTTTAAAATGTTAAAACGATTATGCTATTTTTGAAAATTTCATAGCCTTATGTTTGATAAATAACATTAAATATATCAAAATATAGCCTATGAATCACTCACTGAGCAGTCGCGTGAAAAATATAATGGCATGTAACATAAATAAAATGTTTTCTTGTTGCATTGAATAAGAAATTATATTTATTACAAACGAATGTAATAAATTTAAGTATAAAACAATAAAAATCAACGTATCTGTATATTTCTTTAACATTTGCACTTTTCTATTACTTTTTCCTCATTTCTTATGCTTTTTCCTTTTTAATGCAATATTCAATTTTGAACATAAAATAACTAAACTCTGATTTTGATATTTAATACAAATTCTTAGCGTTTTAAACAGTAAACAAAACCTTGTTACAATGTAATTTGTTTGTATATTAAATTTATTTAATTTAGTTTTTAAATAAAATTAATTTTTATATTTATTACAGCAAATAAACTTAATAAAAATAAAATTAAGTATTGGATGCATATTTTGCATTAAAATATCATATTATTTGTCAGTTTATATATTTTTATCCCTTGATATAATTTAGTTAAAAAATAAAATTCATTTTTTATTTATTACAGCAAAGAATATTATAAAAATAAAATTAAGTATTGGACACATATATATTTTGAATTAAAATTTCATATTATGTTTAAGAGCTATAACTTGATGTGAAAAACTGTGGCTTTCGTGGTTGTAAGCTTATGGGATACTTGAAACAGCTAATTATTTTACGAGTACCATTGCACGTTACTAGTACCTTTGAGTCCAATGTTTCCCTGCAGATGAGATGAGGCTGAAGTGTATCAATTTAGGTGTTAATTTTATTTATTGACCATGGTTCAAAATTACGAGTAAGTTGACTGTGTTCAGCATTTTTTATTTATTTTTATTTATTTTATTACATTACATTTATTCAGACTTGTATGCTTGATTCTTGAGATCCGCTTGTAAGTCTTCGTTGATAATAGGACAAACAGCACAATGACAGATGTACAACCACAGAAGAATAACGAAGAAAACACCCAGGGCCATGGTGGGAATCGAACCCACACTCCTACGCTCTCAAGCGATTAGCGGTGATGCTTTAGACCACTCAGCCACGGAGCGCCCTGTGTTCAGCAGAATTACGCTTCACGAAACGGATTGCAATAGCTTTACATATTGCCATGTAAATGACGCATTTGGGAATTAATTTCTTTTATTAATGCTTCAAGCAATTATGAACGAATTCGCTAACTAAGAGTTTGTCATGCCAGTGTAATTTCTTTGTGAAATATATTTCTATTTACAAACTATAACTTGCTCAACCTTAAATAACGGAAATACGCGGATTCTTTGTGGACACTTTTGGAAATTTTTATGTTTTTGAACTTTGTATGCTTATAGAAAGCGTTATGTTTCATAAAATGCAAACTTGTATATATTATTTTAAAGAGAATTTACTACTGAATTCAATACAAAGCACAAAATTCAATTATTTATAATACAAAAAAAGTTAAACGATAATAATTATCAATATACATTAGATAGTGATGATTGCAGTGAGTTATCAGTACTTAGTAGAGTACTCTTTATTTTTGATTACAGCTTCACATCGACGTTTCATAGAGCTAACAAGAGTTTTAAGCTCTTCTTTCGTTATTACATGGTGCCAGGAAACAATTATATCCTCAATTAGTTCCCTTTTATTTGATGGACGCCTCATTCGGACAAGAGTTTTCAAACTGTGCCACAAATTTTCGATAGGATTGAGGTCCGGACTGTTTCCTGGCCATGACAACAATTTAATGCTCTTTTTACGTAACCACTCTTTCGATATTTTGGCCGTGTGGCAAGGAGCAGAATCCTGCTGAAAAATAAACGAAGCATTGTTGGGAAAGAGATCTCTGATGAAAGGTAGAAGTTTTGGTTCTAGAATAGTGTCAAAGTATTTTCTGGCATTCAGTGTCCCATCGATGACATGAAGGCGACCAATACCATCTGCTGACATGCATGACCAAGTCATAACGCTAACTAGGTTCTTCACAGTTGCTTGAATGCAGTCAGGATGTAGCTCTTCTCCTATTCTACGTTTTACATATTTTGGCCCATCACTACCGAATAACGATAGCTTAGTTTCATCACTCCATGTAACTTGTGATCACTGGTCATCTGTCCAATTAATGTGTTCATTTGCCCACTGTAGTCTATTTTTTTTTTTTTGCTGAAAATTAAGATAAGGCTTTTTTCGTGGAATTCTACCTCTCAGTCCAACATCTGTTAATATTCTACTGATTGTTATTGAACTGACAGAAACACGAGCATCATTCAAATCACTTTTGATGGCCGCTGATGACATTTTTCTATCTTGAAAACATAGTCTTTTTATTTTTCTGTCATCAATAGATGTGGTGCACCTTTTTTGGCTTTTTCTTCTTTGTTTTTTATTGAATTTGTCTCCTGATATCGTAAACAAAACTTTCGGACTCCAGTTGTAGTCACTGAACCACCCACCTGTCTTGCAATTTCAGCATAGGAAAGACCACTTTCTCGTAACACAATAATATTATATCTCTTTCTAGGTGTCCAATCTACTCTTTAATTTGATGTCATTGCTTCTTGACTAAATATTAAAATTTTTACAAAAATTCCTACTTGTAATTGCAGTGTATAAGAAAGAGGTCCTCCTTCTACAGAGCAAAGCAAAATAATGAATTGTTTCAAGTGTAAATATGATGTCAGCTTCTACTGGCAATTACTAACATTTGATTGGTTCTCAGAACAAGAACAGTGATTGGCCAGGAAAGCTAGACATTACAAACCACTTCAAAACTGTGTTTTTATTTATATTAAAGTACATATAACTTTTTTTGTATTGCAAATAATTGAATTTTGTGTTTTGTATTGAATTCAGTAATAAATTCTCTTTAAAATGATATATACAAGTTTGCATTTTGTGAAACGTAACATTTTCTATAAGCATACAAAGTTCAAAAACATAAAAATTTCCAAAAGTGTCCACAATTTTGGCCACCACATTTTGGATTGAGTGAGAGAAGGTCACAAAACCAAAATGGATACCCTCCTTAAAAGCCAAAATATAATAAAAGGTAAGCAAACTCGTTTAATATCACAAGTCAATAGCTTCCAAAATCAAACAATTTCTGTTTCTATTATTGAAGTGTATGAAAATAACGTAAATTCTTTAGACAATGAAATAAACCAATTAAATAATGATATTCTTTATGCGTGTTCTGATTCAGAATTCGATACATTTGAAAGCGAAATGCATAAACTGCTTTCTAAAATAAATAATCTAAAAATTATTCTTAAAGACGAATCAAAGAAACTTTCAAAAAATGATTGTCATAACTAATGTCAACAATGTTAAACTTCCTAGAATAGAATTACCAGTTTTCATTTCTAATTACAGATTGGATTTCTTTTCATGATTTATTTTTATCAAGTGTTGGTAATAATGATAGTTTATTAGTCAAAAATTGCAATACCTTAAACTTTCCATTAAAAAATTGCAAAAATTAAAAAGTCAAAAATTGCAATACCTTAAACTTTCCATTAAGGGAGAAGCATTTACATTATTACAGTCTATTTAAATTACAGATGAGAATTTCAAATTAGCTTGGGATATGCTTACTGAGCGCTTTGAAAAGGAAACAGAAATCATAAACACAGCATTAAATAAATGAATTTCTCAGCCTATTCTTTAACGTGAATCAGCAGCGGGTTTGAGGAAATCAATTGATACAACACAGCAATGTATTGTAAAATTATAAATCCTGAAACAGACTGTTGAACATTGGGATACAATTATTATTTATCTTTTAAAAGGTAAGCTTGATAATGAAACACTGAGAGTATAGGGGTTAGAATAATCAAACAAAAAAGTTTCTTCTTTCACTGAATTCAAAACATTCATGTTGAATAGATCAAGTGCACTTTCATCTTAGGCGAAGTGCTAAAAAGATAAAGTAGGTCAATTTGATGGGAAAACTATTGCTAATCAAAAACAAAATAAATATTCGTTTTCACCTCAGATCGTTTCTAATTTATGCATTTGCTGTCGAAATGATTCTCATTCACGGTTATATAATTGTGGTAGTTTTTCAGACCTTTCAGTAAAAGAAAAATGGAATGTAATTAAAAAAACATCATTTATGCGCTAATTGCTTAAAAGAAAATAAAACTCATCCTATTTCTTAATGTCGCGCAAGCATGTGTAAATTATGTTCGAAACCGCATAATACATTATTGTGTTCGAAAAATATATATGGTACAAAAATTTACACATAAACAACAGATGAACTTTCTACTATTAGTAGCAATAATGTAGTTGTACCTGTAACAAAAACAGTTTTATTGCCAACAGCAATTGTTAATGTTAAGGACATTAATGGTACATTACATAAATGCAGAATTCTTATCGATTCAGCCAGTCAAGACTCATTTATTTGGGAAAGTTGTGTAAATTTATTGCAACTTAAACGTAAAAGAGTTAACATAAATGTTGGTGTGCTTAGTTCTCGAAACGTAGGTAAGGTCTCATGCTCGGTATCATTGCAAAAAAACATCTTTATTTTATAAAAACACACATATCACTGTAGATGCATTAATTATACCCAAAATCACTTGTGACCTTCCTCAATTCAAAATTGATGCTTCAGCATTAACTTCATTCAAAGAAATACAACTGGCCGATGTTAATTGCTTGCCGCCTGGTCCAATAGACATTTTCCTAGGTGCAGATGTGTTTAGAGAAATCATGCTCAATAAAAACATTACTATTCCTGGAAATTCGTTAATTGCACTAGAAACAATTTTCGAATGGGTTGTTCTATAGGCAAAACAAATAATATCTCAAAAACAATAATTTCAAATCACGCTAGTTGTACCACAATCGAGTATCAACTTGATAAATTTTGGCAGCTAGAAGAAGTTTTTGAAACAAAACCTTATTCAAAGGAGGAAATCGCATGTGAAAAATCATTTCGAAAAAACATTCTTTCGTGATTCTACAGGTAGATTCTCTGTCAAATTTCCATTTAATATTTCAAACAATGAATTTCGATCATCTAGAGACATTGCATTGCGCCGTCTTCAACAAATTGAATGTCGCTTTTCTAAAAATCAATCTCTACTTGAACAATATCATAAATTCATGGACGACTGCATAAAACTGGGACACATGGAATTAATTCCTGAAAGTGAAGTTAATGTTCCAGCCAAATCCAGCTTTTATCTTCCACATCATCCAGTTCCCAACAGAAGTATGACAAGTTCCGGGTAGTGTTTGATGTATCTGCTAAATCATCCAATGGTGTTTCTCTTAATGGTACACTTATGGTGGAACCGCAAATACAGACTGATTTAACTACATTGCTTATTAAATTTAGGATGCATAAAATAGCGGTTGGTGCAGACATTGAAAAGATGTACATACAAATATTTTTACAAGATTCAGATTTTCAAAGAATCGTCTGACGCAAATTAAAGTATGACTCAGTGAAGGATTATCGATTAACAAGACTGGCTTATGGCACCGCCTCAACACCATACCTGGCTTTAAAATGTCTAGAAAAATTAGCAGAAGGAGAAGCAGAGAAGTATCCATTAGCCTCTAAAGCAGTTCTCGAGGACTTTTATGTTGATGATCTCATGTCTGGAGCGAATTCAGTTTGCCATGGAAGCCATGGAACTGCACCAACAATTAATGAAAATGTTGTGTATTGAAAAAGTTTATTAAGTGCCGAATTTCCGTTGAGAAAATTGGCTTCAAATTCTAATGAATTTTTAAACTCTACTGATCCAGATTTACGATTATCAAACACTTTAAGCTTAAACAACGATGAAACTGTGAAAACAATCTCAATTTTATACAGATTCTACCATCGTTCTATCCTAGATTGGTTCTTCTGTCAGCCGATGGAAATGCTTTGGGGACAACAGAGTGGCAGAAATACAAACTCTTTCTTCCCCTATTATTATGGTTAAATTATTATGGTTCATTATGGTTAAATGATCCAAATTTTCTTTATAATTCACTTTCTTTTTAGGTAAAGCAGCCTGAACTACCAGTTAGTAATCCTGTTCCAGAAGAGAAAGGTATTGTAATTTACAATGAACCACAGAAAATAAACATTCCTTTATTGACATTAATATTGTTCATAAATATTCAGCCTTTTCTAAACTTAAACGTATAACAGCTTTGTGTTTAAGGTTTATTAACAGTTGCAGAAATTCTATAAACAAATTATGGATTTTTACAAACTTGTAAATTAACTAATGCTGTGCATGTGTAATAAAAATAGTTCAAACTAATGAGTTTAATAATGAGATCAATGCATTACAAAAAAAATAATACAATATCGTGTAATAGTAAAATTTTATCTCTAAATTCATTTCTTGATAATTTAGCTATTCTTAGAGTAGGTGGTCGTTTAAGACATGCAAATCTTAGTATACGATCAGAAACATCCTATTTTGCTGCCAACAAGGCATATATTAACTGATGTCATTGTTAAATATTTTCATGAAAATCTTTTGCATGCTGGTTCACAACTTGTTCAATCCTGTATTGTAGAACAGTATTGGATTGTAGGTGTTAGAAACGCAATTAGGAATTTAGCCAGAAAATGTGTAAAATGTTGTAGAATAAAAGCGTCTGTAACCAATCAGATGATGAGCAATTTACCATCTTCTCGCATCTCTCTTGCTCTTGCATTCTTCCGATGTGGAGTGGATTATGCTGGTCCTTTTCAAATTAAAGCATGTAAAGGTGGAGGCTCCAAATCATACAAAGGATATATAGCACTTTTTTGTTTTACTACAAGAGCTATACACCTAGAATTAGTTACTTGCGGCACTAACTTTATTGGTGCAAAGAGAAAACTAATGGAAATTGAAAAACTTAGGAACTCCAAAAACTAGAATCAAAATGTAAGCAAATTTATGTCTGAAAATGGTATTAATTGGCATTTAAATGTTCCAGGTGCATCTCACATGGGTGGACTATGGGAAGCTGGCATAAAGTCTACCAAATTTAATTTAAAACGCGTTATAGGGGAGACAAAACTAACTTATGAAGAATTTGAAACATTACTAACTCAAATAGAGGCTTGTCTTAATTCTAGACCTTTAACTGCATTATCTACCGATCCAAATGACTTATCAGCCTTAACACCTGGCCATTTTATTATTGGTAGGGTATTAACAAGCATTCCTGAACCAAATTAGTTGATACAAACCTTTCTTTTCTTTCAAAATGGCTGCATATTCAAAAAATGGTGGAACAGTTTTGGAAACGTTGGCATAAGGAATATCTCAAACGGTTGCAACAATGACCAAAATGGCTCTACTGCCGACTAAAAATTATCAAATTAATGATTTATGCCTTTTAAAAGAGGACAATTTACCCCCAAAGAAATGGAAAATGGGTAGAATAATTCAATTGCACCCTGGACTTGACAATAATGTTAGGGTCGTAACGCTTAAAACATCAGATGGTATATACAAAAGAAACATAACAAAATTATGCCAACTTCCTGTGTAACGCCAATTTCATGCTTCATTTAAAATAAAATTTCATTTCTTATATATGTACACTTTTATACTTCTATTATATATTAACATACAAAACTTTCTTTCATTTATGTGTTTGTTATTTACTTTTTTTCATGTATGTTCATTTATGTTGTATAGCTAATCTTTATTTGCATATGCATATTGCATATAACCTGTTTCTTTAAAATAATATTTAAAGGTGGGCGGCATGTTCCGACCCTGTATACTCAATGTTAAAATTTAATTCCTTTGTGCACCAGATCGCACTAAAACAAAACATCGTTCTTTGTCAGTCAAACAATAAAATTTGTAAACAACCGACGTGTCATTTCTTTGTACCAATAATGTCTACAAAGATATTAACAGACATAGTGAATTTTTTATAAGGATCCTATAAACTGGCCTAAAATGTTCTTAATATTATAAATTAAATTTATTGGAAGCTTTTAAAATGAATTTATATAAGAAAAGCATTCAAAAAATAGAATTCTGATTTGTAAAGTCAGTTGCAAGTAGAAATTACGATGCCATGAAGTTTCTTCAATAAGTGAGAGTTACATGACTACTGATATTTTTTGTTAAGTGAATCCAAAATTGTAGTTTGTTTTCATTTAGTTACATCTTCTCGAACAATCAAAAATGATTCTAATCCTATTTTGCTTTCCTTTAAATGAGCTCTAAAGCGGAGAAATTTGAATTCAAATTTAAAGAAAACTCATTTTCTCTTCGTATGGACTACATAAACAATCGAAAAGTAAAATGTATGAAAGAAAATAAGAAGTTTGGTTTAGTAGTGTTATGAGAAAAAAGAAACTTAAAGTGATATAAGAGTCTAAGAATAACTTAGATTTATATAAGAGAGTGTTTTATATAAGAGAGTGCTTTTGTCTCATTACAACAATACTCAGGTTGTATAAATACTCCATGAAACTAAATACTCGGAAAAATGTTTACAGTTGAAGATGTTAAAAAGATCTCACTTAATGGTCACCATGTTTTAATGCAAATAAATATAATACTAGAGTTTTTAAAAATCTCAATATTTTCTCTTTGCATTTTCGTCGTTTATAATAAGAAAAAATAAGGAATATAAATTATATCAATCTACAGTAAGACCCCGCTTAACGCTGTTTCGGCTTAGCGCTCTTTGATTTCAACCCGGGGATTCCACGAAATCGCTCGCAGCATACGGGGATTCCCCGAAATATTATGCAGCGATAGGTTTCAAATACATATCCGAAAGAGTGTACTTGTGTTTCTTGTTTGGTGCGGTATTGTACAGACATATTTTTATTATTGGAAACATTTGTTGACATTATTGTAAGTAGGCATTAATTTACATATTTAATACTATATTACAGTGTCAAATATTTTGATCTTTAGTTTTTACTATGGGTGATAATGAAAAAGAAAAGAAAGCAACCAGAAAAAGCATTTCACTCAAAACTAAAATGGAAGTGATTAGAAGATTAGATTCTGGTGAACGTCAAACTCTAATTAGTGCTTCATTGAATTTGCCAACTTCAACAATAAGGACCATCATGAAGAATAAAGAAAAAATACTGTCATCGGCAACTACAACTACATCAAGCTCTGCAACTAGAATTACCCGTTCTAGAAATAATATCATAGAGGAAATGGAAAAACGACTGTCTATATGGATTGACGACGAAATTGACCGCAATATGCCATTAAGCCAATCTATCATAATGGAAAAAGCTAGAAGAATTTTTAATTACATTCAGGCTGAGACAATTGACACAAGTGAAACTTTCGTTGCTAGTCGAGGATGGTTTAATAGATTTAAACATCGAAATAACCTTCACAACATAAAGATTACAGGAGAAGCAGCAAGTGGTGATACAAAAGCGGCGGCTGAATTTCCAGCGATATTAAAAAAAATAATTGAAGAAGGAAACTATCCTCCAGAATTGGTTTTTAATGTTGATGAAACAGGCTTGTTTTGGAAAAGAATGCCGAAACGAACATTTCTATCCCGTGAAGAGAAACGGGCACCAGGATTTAAAGCTGCAAAAGATCGCTTAACCCTTCTACTAGGTGTTAACGCAAGCGGAGATTTTAAATTAAAACCATTACTAATTTACCATTCCAAAAACCCAAGAGCGATGAAAGGCATATCTAAATCAACTTTACCTGTAATTTGGGAGTCTAATAAAAAATCATGGATAACTGCGAAAATTTTCCAGGATTGGTTCACTGAACATTTCTGCCCGTCTGTTAAACGTTATTGCGAAATTAAAAAACTTGAACAAAAAGCACTTCTGTTAATTGATAATGCTCCAAGCCACCCAACAAATTTATCAGACTTAACAACATGCATTCCAGTCGAAGTGGTTTTCTTGCCGCCTAACACAACTGCCTTAATTCAACCAATGGACCAAGGCGTTATATCAAATTTTAAGGCTTATTACTTGCGGCGAACCTTTAAGCAAATGTTTGAAAAAACAGACGGAGAAGAGAACCAGTCCATAAGAGAATTTTGGAAAAACTACAACATCGTGGATGCTGTAGAAAACATAGGCCTTTCTTGGAATGAGGTAACAGAAAGATCTTTGAAAGGAGTATGGAAGAATATTTGGCCGGATTTAAGTAAGAGCGATGACGTTGGACACTCTGTCGATGTGGATGAAATAGTGGAAGAGATAGTGAAATTAACGAAGCAAACCGGTTTTGAAGGGGTAAATGTGGAAGATGTCGAAGAAATAATTCAAGAAGCAGCGGCTAGTCTTTCTAATGATGAGCTCAAGGAATTAACTGAACAAGAAGAAAACAAAAATGTTGACAGCAGTGATTCAGAAGAAGAGCAAAAAGAACTTTCGATGGCGTTTGTAAAAAGGAGTTTGTCTACCATAACTGAAATAATGGATCAATTCATTGAAAATGATCCGAATTTTGACAGGAGCTCAAAAGTAAGGCGTGGTGTTAGAGATGCTCTATCCGTTTATGAAGAACTTTTAAGAGAACAACGCAAAAGAAAAAGGCAAACAACATTAGATGCTTTTGTCACAAAAAGGCAGAACACTGAAAACGCGGAAGGCTAACTAAATATGACTGACTTAGAATTTTATTTGTTTTTTTTAAGAATATTCGTTTTGTTATTTATATTTTGTTTTTATTTTTGCAAGAAATAATAATGTGGTATTAATTTGGGCTTTAAGAAATAAATGTTTGGTTTTATTTTTATTAAAAAATCATACTTTTTAAATTTAATAGCTAACCAATTTCCTAGCCATCTTCCCCTAACCCCAATATTTACATGTAAAGATAGCCTCGTTTAGCGCTGTTTCGCATTACGCTCTACTTTGATGGAACGTATCCCCCGCGTTAAGCGGGGTCTTACTGTATTTTACGAAAAAGGATAATTTTTGTACAGTACTCGATACAAAAATACAATGAGAATTTATTGAGTAAAATATGTTGATTTTAAATTATAGTTTTAAGACATTGAAAAGGGAGAAGAATCGATAGCTCATAAAATAAGTTATTTGATAAAACTATTGCTTTAATTTACCAATTTCACATTAAAAATTAAGTTTCTTTCAGAACAAGTATGTCAAACTTATGGAACACAATAAGAAATATTTTTAAAGTTAAGAAAAGGAAACATTATTCAACAAGAATTTAAAATATTTAATTTTAAAATTTAATCCATTTTAGTGAATAAGAAGTTCAATAATCGCTTATAGTAAATCTGCAAGTTTTATGTTTGCATGTAATATGAATTGCAACAATTACCTGTCACAACTTCACTTCACTTCAGAAACGAATATCTGAATTCTTTAAAATTAAATATTCCACCAATATAATGATCTTTGACGGAATAGAAGAACAATATTATTGCATTTTAATCAGAAGAAATATTTTACTTTCCTATCAAAATAATGATTCGCATCAATATTTTTATCATTTAAATTTAATGAGCCGTATAAAGGGGCTATTAGTTGTGTGAAGCAGAAAATTCTACTTAACAAACATCAGAAGACATTATTTGACACACGAGTAAAAGAAAAAATATATTTATTTTTCTTCTGGAAATTAGCTAAGATCGATAAATAAAAAATAAAAGACGAAAAATAATCACTATTTTATTTTATGTCAATTTAATCAAAACAGTTTTTCAATATAAAGCTTACAGTTATCAAAAACAGCTTTTATAGTACAATAATTTGTTTTGATTTGAGATCAATTGTGTTAAAAATATATAATTTAATTTCTCTTTTGTATATTTCACACTACCTTAGATTTTTAATACTTAGTTATCTTAATAAATATGTTTCGCATGCTTATTTTAGAAATGTCAAAGTGGTTCTTACTACCCACTATTTGACGATACAAGCTTTTATAGTGGAAGGTACAATTTATACAAGGAAGCTATAATTTTTTTATATGATATAATGAAGAAATATTATATTTTTCACCCAAAAAAAGTAAATACACAAATATTTTAAATAATGAATAGCATAGTTCCATGCAAGTTTGCAAAATTTATTTATTGTCGAATTTACGAGTGTCAGAATACTTTATTACCAACAAGAAACAAGAGAGCTGGTAACTACAGTGTTCCATTGTAAATAATAGAAGACTACCTATTTCTATATAATCAATTATTTACTCATATTTAGTTCATAAAAAATGGTCTTTTGCAGCTATTTTTTTATTTAACAAAGAGAAAATGTGTTTCTTATAATATTTGTTAAGCAATTTTATTTAACGCTGATATACATTCAAGAGTTTTTAAAATCCATGTGGTTTAATCCCGATATAATCATGCATAAGTATCTTTTATAACATCATATTGATTTATACGTTTCAGTGTAATATAAATTTTTTTGTGAAATAATATTCTTTATGTGCATACCATATATACTTTTTCATTTATTAATTTTTCTCATATAAACACAAAGATGCTTGTTATCTTTAAATACAATACAGTTATTTTCGTCTTCGGTTGCTTTACTACTAAAATGATAAATAAAAAAATTGTTTAAATCTAACATGCAAAATTTTTATAATTTTGATGATTGTTTAAAGAATCATTTTCAAATTTGAATAAAAATCAATATTTGAATGCTGCAAATTTTATTAAACATATTATAAATTCAAAATTTTTTGTTAAGTAAATTGTCAAATTTTAATACAAACACAAAATTTTAATTCATTTCCCTACGAAGGTTGTTTCGCTATAATAAAGTTACTTTTATTTACATTTGGATATTTTGGTTTAAATATAATATCTTAATTTTCTAAATAAACCAATAAAAATAGGATTTCACTAAACACTGATATGAGAACATTAAAGGTTTATATTAAGGTAGATATTAAGAGACATTATGAGGTTATACTAAATTAAATGTAAGTAAATTTAGTAACAGAAAAT
This sequence comes from Latrodectus hesperus, assembly GCA_037975125.1. NCBI lineage: Eukaryota > Metazoa > Arthropoda > Arachnida > Araneae > Theridiidae > Latrodectus > Latrodectus hesperus. The sequence continues at coordinate 49,415,674 of CM075857.1, forward strand.
GTTTAGTATCAACTTTACTAAATAATGATTTAATTATCACTTTTAAAATGTAACATTAATTAATATCTAAATATCCATAAAGTTATTCCTATTGAAATTGCTTAGTACATTTTTACTTATACTAAAGAAAATCATTAAGATTAGTAAATCTGAATTTCAAATATTTTCCATAAAAAAATTATAATTTTATGTGATAAAATTGAAGCATGTTATCTTTTTGAACAAACGCTTGGTTATTTTTAACTGTTATTAACATTCATGATTATTTTATCAATCACAGAAATACAATTATTTCATCAAAGATCTTCTTATATTTTAGAGATTAATTTAAATTTCTTTTCACAGGGGGATCCTTTTTTGAAGTAGAAACGAACTAATAAGAAAAATGAAATATATTACTCGCAAGTAAAAGAAAATTCAAAAAATATAAGTATATTTGATATTTTACAAAGTTGCATTGAACATCATTACATAAAATATTGGCTCTGCGATTAATTTATGCGAATATGATGAATTTTAACATCAATCGGCTTAGAGGAATCACTATTCAAAATATGGTTTCATATTGATAGTAGAGGCTTTATTTGACATGAGTAATCTTTAATATGTAAAATCTATATCTTTTAATGTATTACTTAACCTCCACTTAACCTTCAGTCATATGTTAATCTTGATTGCAGTATGATAAATAATCTTGAAATGTAAAAATATTATAAAACCATGCATAGGGCAAATACATATTTTTAACAAGGAAATACAAGTGAAAAAAAGTAATAAAACATCTATAATAGTATATTTATCTACACAGAAAAAAAGAGTCATGATCTTCAAATTTGATATGTGTTAAATACTTGAAGAATAAAAAGAACATTAATTTCTGTAGATTGCGAAGTCATGATTGCCCTTTCTAAAAACATATTATTTGAGAGGAATGAAGTTTTTAAAATTACTGATTCCCTGTGTTGTAGATTGCCTAAATACAGTAATGAATCAACTATCTCGTTGGTATTCATAAGCGGCTGAAGTTACCTTTCCAAATATCTCCCAGCGTACTTTAACCCCGAATAAGGGAGAGCCTTATGGCCAGAGGTATCTGTAAGGCATTTCAGTGTCCATCAAGTATAAATTAGACTTCGTAAACAGTAGGCATGTATCCCCGTGCTGCAAGCCAAGGCACCCTTAAAAACTCCTATGCACCCACCATGATAGACATGCATTCAGTAGGCAGAAGAACAAAATCCACTGTTGTTCGACAGTGATGGAACCAGGTACCTTTCTCTCTGTAAGTCGTTGTCCTATCACTAAGCCCTAGTGAGCTCAGCTTAGCACTCTTTTTACACTACATAAAGGGCAACCTAATATCCTTAATCATGTTGGATTCCACCGTGTAAATTTTTTTCCGGAAGAAGTTTACATAGACAATGGATCGTATACATTTGTCGGAAAGGTTTAAACTTGGAGACTTGGTTTAAAATGGAAAACCCCCAAATACCCGTCACGACGGACATGCCTGCAGAAGATAGAAATGGAAACTTGACATACTTTGTTGGAATAATATTTATTATCTTGGCAAGACATTGCTTGGTATTATATTCTTGCTAACCTTTTTCTGATAGTTATGCAAAATACAGGCGATATTGTATTCTTGATTAGTGATACCGCTGCAATAAGACTTACAAGTGGCAGCAAAATATCGTCAGCAAACTTGTATTTTTAAAAAACAAGGAAGATGATCTGTTATCTCGCATATATATATATATATACTAAGTAATAATTCTGTCAGTACAGTGGATGATCCGTTAACGAACAGTTCGGACTGTGAACAAATCGAACAACGAACACTTTCACGAAAGATTTTTCTGTTCTGATAATGAAGTAAAACGAATTTTAAAGAATACTTATTTCGGCTCTCGGAGCATAATGGGAGGGTTGCCAAACTGAACAGACCAAAAACCTTTTTTCATCTCTCTTGAATTATGTTGCCTTGCCTTATTAAACTTCAAAGTTCTATGTTTAAATTTTTTTTTTCTAATAGGATATTTATAGCTGAAATTGTCCATCAGTTTTGATTTTATTCAAAACCGAAACTGGTTTTATTTCGAATACACCTCCCTTTTTGTTTACCTTCTGTTTATTCGTTGAAGAAGTGGGAAGATGTCATAGAAATGATCTTATAATGCCATCCTAATCAAGCTGATATAAGTAAGGTTACAGTTCTTTACAACAATAATGGTATTAATCTCCTCCGGAAAGTCTTAAAGAAGAGAGAAAAGCTATCGGCATTGGACATGTTCATTAATGCCATATAAACAAAAAAAACGAAAAGGATTAATTAATATGCGCTATACTAATATATGAATTATTTTTTCAAAAAAAAAACTTACTAAGAAATCATACATCCTTTTTAATTTAATTTTTAGTGTCTCCAAAACGAATTAATCGATTTCACAAAAAATCTATGGCAAATCGATAATCGGTTAACGAACAATTCGGACAGCGAACATGGTCTTGTAACGGATTATGTTTGTTACCGATCACCCACTGTAATAAATTCTGATGATCTTGCTGTCTCCAAACATGTTTATGTAGAATGATTAGTGGCAAATATATTATGGATGACAAAATCTAGACTTAAAGTAGCCAAGTCATCCAGAGATAGTGTCTTTTGACGCAACTGAATCCATAGCAATTGTCAAAAGGCATCGAAGTAATGATGATTTAGACGTGACAATCTTAAATTGTCTCTTAAAAATCGTACTTATCGAAATAAAATAAATGAGTTCCAACTGCTTTTCAATTCAATTGCTGTCTTTTTTTAAATGGTGTTATCTGTACTATTTAATGGTGACAATAGTCACTTATTTTGATTGCTATATGTTACTTATTATATGTTACTTATTAAAATAATGTAAAGTTTCATAGTTTTGTTAGTCGCATACATTATGAGCAAGTGAGTAATAATTGATGGAACATAGTAAGAAATTTAAATATTAAACTATTAGATGATTGTAAATGTTATGATTGATCATGAATTTACGAAATATATAAACGAGTTTATTCTTTTCGAAATTAAATTTTTCTTAGCTAATTAAAAATATCTAATATTTGACAATTAACTGTTATTGTATTCAATTAACTTGCCAGTATATTTATATCTAGTTTGAATTATTTTTTTAATTATGTGTATCAGAGAAAATATTATATTATTCTCTCATCGGAAAATATTTTACTTTTGTTTTTGCCCATCAAAAAGAAGAGAATTCTGTTTTTTCAATCACCATTATAAAAATGCTTAGACGTTTAAAATTATATATATATATATATATATATATATATATATATACAGAGAGAAAGATAAGGGTGATAAAAAGTTTTCAATTTATTTTTGAATTAAAGTTAGTTACTAAATATTTGTGAAATGTTGAAAGAAATTAAGAGAATTTTTGAATTATTTTTCAATTCCTCAACATAATTCAAATTAATATTTAAATATTTCACAAATATTGGCATGTAAAATTACAATGTAATTCAACAATTTGAGCGTTTTTTAATAATTCTATAAATACATTATTTTATGATAAGACGTAACTATAATTTATAAAACTAATTATTATTATAGTTACGTCTCTCTATATAATAGGCAATTTTTTTTTGTAGAAAGCTATTATAGTAATGTTAAACAAATAATCTAAGAATAAACAGCTTTATTTGAATATAAAATATTTCTAACATCAATGAAAAAATTTATTCATAATACTTCATCTTTTTATTTTATACACTACAAGTTTCAATTTTACATTAATTTAAATCAATATATTAGATAAATAAAATATGAAAACATTTTATTCAACGGAATGAAGTAATAAGTAATTATTTTGGGAGGAAGTGAATAAAACGTTACTTATCAATGATTTCACAGTTAATATTACAATATGACATTCGGAAGACTTTAATTTTTTAAAAGCTAAATGTGACTGAATGGCTAATCTGAAGTATTGAAGCTAATTGTGTGCACACAAATGTTATTAAATATTTTAAATAATTGGAAAACATAAATATTTTTATTTATATTCTTCTCGAAAACAAAACTTTAATGTTTTTCTGTTATCAAATCCTAAATAAGGTCTTATAATTATTTTTGTTGTTTTAGAATATTATCCTTCAGCTTGTATACTTCTTCTGCTGTCCAAGCCTTTTAAAAAAATAATAAAGCTGATATAACTTCTATAATTTTTTGCGGCAAAAAATGAAAAAGAATTCTTTTTTACTTACTTTCCACTAAAGATTTTCTTTTAATATTTAGAAAATACTTTGCTTAAGATTAATTTAACAGAAATGTAAAAATAAATACTTTCTTAATGTATAATTTTATGGATTATTAAGAGGGAAGAGATAGTGTTCAATAGAACACGATTTCGATTTAGGAGAACAATCAGTGTATAGTTAGTTTATTACAATCATGCATGTTTTTAATGCTCGATATTTAAATTAATCTAATGTCAAATTTGTTTTCAGCTTATAGAGATTAAATTCAAATCGTGATCAAAATTAATTCATATTGGGATAAATTTCCATTACATGTTGTTAACAACTTGATCAGGATTAAAGTTTATGCATATTGTAAACCCAGTACGATAGCTTTTAGAAGACATTTTACAGATTACATATATATCACAGATTTGTTTATTTTCAGCGTTTTCAATAATTCAAATAAATTCCCTTGCTTTTGCAAAGATATCATTTAATAAATCTATATTAATTGCTGTTAGAGCAATTGCATTTAGTATGTTAAAATATGCTGATTTAGCAATTTCGTTAAGTGTAAAAAAATAGTGATTTAAAGCACACATTTTAACGTGAAGCATATTGTAAGGGAGACTTTAGGGGAAATTAGAATTAAAAAAATATATTGTGAAAAATTAATAATTTTTTACATGGCGTCATAAGAGAGCGAAATATAACTATCTACTTTGGTTATTATTGTTTTATTCATCATCTTAATTTATTTCAGCAGAAAATGTACAGGGATTGATGTCAAAAGGTGATTTAAAGGCATATTCTTTTATCTCTCTTTTTCAACTAAACAAATTAGGATAAGGGAAGGTTTCGAGTGACTTTATCTCCATGTTGTTACCAATGTTAAAGTTACTAGTTTGTCACGTGATCAAAAATAATGTCATGCTTGTAATTTGTTGAATTATCTGAGCGAATGACATGGCATAGTTGCTATAGTACATAAGCATCAACAATTCTAATTCACATACAAATACAAGGTTATTTTTAACTTCATGAAATAAAATTTGAATCATTGCTGTTCGTAATCATTGAATCGTATTGTTGACCTGAAACGAATTCATAACAAATTATAGATAAAAATTTTCAAGCATTAGTTGAAAACTTAATATTTAGGAAATAAAAGTATCAAAAATTTTCCAAGATGTAAATTCAAAATTTTGTTTACACTGTCAGTTAGTTTCTTTAATATTCAGATGATCAGTACTATTTGCCTCGTTAAATTTACATAAATTTTGAGCACAAGCTCTTTAAAATATAATAAATTTAAATATTTTCTTAATATTTAAATATTATAATCACTACATATGACTCATAAACTTAAATGATACGTGACTTCTTCAAAAATAATCAAAAGTAAAATTGTGTACATAAATAAACATTCCTATATCGCTTATATATTTAAATAAAATGATATGCACAATAGCATATTATAAAAGCGTTTATAAGATTAAGTAGCATATATTTTAAAATAACCAAAGACATTTGAGTTCAACAATAAATAATCTTTCTACTCAGAAATAATTATAGAGTAGAACTTTTCTTATTTCAATCATTATATGAAATAAAAATAAATATTTTTTTCAAAAGTCATTCTCAAAAATAATTGTTTTTTAATAAAAAATAATTCAATTCAAAACGTGTTAACACCCACACACACATTGAATACAGTTTTACTACGTTGAATATTTCCCCCCCCCCACCGCAATTGTGTGTTATCATAGACAATTTATCGTCTAATTCTTAATTCATATGATTTAATATTCATCATTGGCTTAAAACTATTTTATTATAATTATAAAAAAAATTCATGATCACATAATTCGTAATTATGATGTCGTATTTCATTAGTTAAACAAAGTTAACCTTCTTATAAGTATTGATCCTCAGTTTTATGTTTAAGAGAAATGAAATTTCAACATGCATATAAATTTATTAAAAATAATACTTTGGAAAACAATATGTTTCTTGTGATATACAATCTTACTGACTCTACAGGTGTCTATAAGTATGCAACCCATTGATAAGTTGATATAAAGATGCCAGAATTTCTAACTCATAGTACAGGGATATGCTTAAAAATACAAGATCACCCCAAAACATTTGCCCGACGATATTCCAATATATAACGGTATTACCATCCCTTTGTGGACCGCTGTTTTATGAATAAATCCAAAAAAATAAAAATTCTGAAAGAAACCAAATACTGAATAAATTTAAGGTAAGTCCTTTTGTCAGTTATCTTGATTGTATGATTAAAAAACCCTTCCGAAAAACTTAAATAGTTACTTTTCCTATTAATTATGTGAAATAGTGATTAAACGAATTGTTGAATGTTTATTTGAAATTTATAATATATTGAGGGGAAAATTGAATATATGAATATTTAATAAATGAATGCAATGTTGTAGTTTATCACAGTCATTCAATCAATCATGGGAAATAAGACATAAATTATTCACTATATTATTATTTTAAAATTTTGAGAGAAAATACTATATAAATACTTTTTTTAAAATATTTTGTTTATCCATAGCTTTTGGGGTATAGATAATCATTTTTTAATTTCCCACAGCACTGTATGTTTAACGCTTTCATTACGTCTGCACTAGTAAAACTCTTTCTTCTTTTGAAATGTTGTCGTGAAACAAAAAGGAAGAGCTAAGGCCCCCTTTAAATTGATTAATTTTGAGAACTTGAAATCTCGCTTTTTTAAAATCAAGTTATGATAGATATCAAAATGTAACAGGAAGAAAATATATGCTTCAAATTGTTAAGAATATGTAAATCTTTAATATATTTCCCTAAATTTATTTGGAAACAAAAGAATATGTTCCTGACAGATTGAATAATTATCTTAAATATAAATCGTTATAGCTAAATTATTTTTCGTGTAAATTAATGAATAAGCTAAGAAATATTTAAGACAAATAGTTAAATTTAATGAAAATCTATTTCGATTTTCTATTGAATTAAAAACTGAAATTAGAGATAAGCTTTTTTCATAAAGAACTTTTACATATTTTTCTAACAAACTTATTAAATATTTCAGAATAAGTCGAGAAATGAATTATTTAGCAAAGAAAAATATTTCTTAATGTTTGTTAAATTTTGAAATAAATGAGGCATATTTCTGGCAGTTTAAATTTAATATTTTTATTTTTTGGAGTTGATTTTCATGAGTTTAATTAGAAAATTTCGTTTTCTCATTTGATGTGTACTTTTTTTAAGAGAAATTAATAAAATTACATTTACGTTTTTCAGGGTACTTGAAAATGCAACCATTTCTTTGCTATGTAATAAGATGTACATGAAAATAGATATTTTATTTAAAATATTAAATAAAAACCTCTGTACAGGTATGTTAAAATACGCTCCAACTTATCTAACTTGATAAAATGATTTCCTATGAGTAACTGTAGATCGAGAAAGATATACGCCTCCACAACCAATCTTAGGAATTATATTCCAGGTGTTCTAGCATCATCAATCACGGCATTATTTGTAAACTTGGCGCGTGCCTTGGCGAAAGGAAAAGGAAAGCAGTAACCCTTTGCTCATGCTGGTGCATGGGATGATCTTGACATTGACGCCAAAGAAAAAGGGTTGCGAAGCGCGCGAAACTAAAACCGTTACGAAGTTAAAAAGTCTCTCCGCGCGACTTTCCATACACCGGTACATTTTTTTAATCGGAAAAGAAATTGCTGTTCTCGCATTTGGAAAAAGTATTCCATAGTGTAACGCAAATATTTCTCCGCAACGTCGGCGAATTTATTCTCATCTTATTTTTTTTCCTGCTCATAATCTACGCAGTTCGGCATGAGATGACGCAGTTTGCTATTCCTTGTTTTGTAGTCATGCGCAGATATCGGACACTAAAAACTACTATCTGCAAGAACAATTACTGGAAAATTATATTATAGAAAATTTTGTGCATCTCGAAAATTTTCCAAATGAATTTTCAACGTTATGGTGAGTAAAATAATATTTTCTTCCTGATACAATAATTTTTTTTGGTAATTAACTGATACACAATTAAAACATTTCGAACAGTTTTGCCACGTACAATAAATGCTGGCTAATGCGACATGGACTCGAGAAATACCTGTTGTATACCAGCTGACTTTTATTATCGTTTTGATTAAAGAAAGGATATACAAAAACAATGTAGTTTTCATATCAGTTTATCAGTATTCTTTATTTTTGTTTTTCGAATTTTGCTTCCAATATGAAATTTTTCAAAATAAAATTTTTATTTAATCTGTAATATATGTAAAACTTGTGAAATGAATTTCTTTTGCACAAATTTCTTGATTAAATTCACAGTATATAATAAAATTTTAAAAAAGTTACTTGTAAGAAAGTAAATATATTAATGTGAATTCATTTGTATGTTTGAATGAATGACGTAGTTAGGTGAATCTTTTAGTTTTTTTCGTATAATTTATTGAAGAGTGTGGATTTTAAAAAAAATTATATTTTTGACATAACTTCTGAGAATTGCTATTTAAAAAAACTTGGAAATGTAAATTTAAAAAAGATAACCGATATATTTATATATTTTTCTAATTTTTATAATGGACATTTTAAAACAATATTTTTTTTCTGGTAATTAAATTTTTGTTAAAAAACTAAATTATTGTTATTAGATATATCTGAATCATTCAAACAATTAGTTTCACATACATCAATCTCAATTTTTGAGTTGGTTTAAAAAATATTCCCATATGGTATTTTGTGTATTTAAATAAAATATATTATTTTTATTCTATTTATAATCTCTATTATTTCTATTTTATATTATATTTTATTTCAGCGGCAGTTCTAACAATAATAAGTCATAAAAATTATTCAAATTTAGTCGTGGAAAATTTTATTTTACGACTGTATTAATCAAAGAAGAATCAACAATGAAAATTTTCAACGAATTAATGCTTATAAGTAACAAATGATTATTATCAAAATGACCTCGAATTTAATGATGTAATACGTGCCAGAATGGATGAAAAAATCAAAACGCCGACGTGTCCTTGCGATACGCAATTATTTGACCTTACCTTATGTGGCTACTATTATATTCATTGTGATCAAATATAGTTACAATATACAGTATATTTGAAATAATAACGGAAAACATTAAAATACAATTATGATACATTTATGTACCATATTTCTACTTTTTATGGGTAAGTTAACTTTTTAAAATTTTAAATCAGAACATTTGTAACAGCACAAATGATTGAATGAAAAATTTAAATAGAAAATATATAATTTCTTTTTTAATAGTGAATGTTTTCTTATGATGTTTTTTTCTGAATTTTGATCTTGATGTAACGTCTCGGTATTCATAGTTTGTATTGGGATTAATAAAACTTAACATATTGCTTGTTTACATGGTAAAATTGAGAATTTAAATCAATAACAATTTTTATCGCATTTCCAGTATATGCTTTATTGTTTCTCTCCCTTCTTATTTTTATTGTCTTGATTTATTAATTTTCATGCCTGTTGTTCTGCTTAGCAAGCAATTAGATTTTGTTTTTGCTGTTGATAATACTTTCAATATTTGCAATATTTTTATTTCAAATTTTTATTCAGTTTTATAAAAATAAATAAATAGTGAAATGATATAAATAATTATTTGATTTCATTATCTGTGCTTTTGTCCTCAATAATACCATAATTTAATGCAAGCTCACATAAATTTAATGCAATTCAGTTTTAACTAAGCTATTTTTTATTGCATTTATACTCGATTAAGAATTGTGAATTTATTATTGACATTGTAAGTGAGATTTAAACTAGATATTTCTTGTTACATTGAAATGAATTTAAAGAGACAAAAAATAGTTATTTGATTTAGTTATAGAAAAATTAAGATTTTAAGAATTAGTATTTTATAAAATTTCTTTTTACTATTTTCACAATAATTTATTCTAAATAAGAATGAGATTTTCAATTTTTATTGTAAAGAAATTTGAATTAATTTTGAAAAAAAAGCTTTTAAATTGTCATGAAATTTTATATACCCATTGCAATAAACATGGAAAGGATTTAATATATATTCTTTGTTAATTTAAAAACAGTTATGAATGTAACCAGAAAATGTCATGATAAAATGGGGATTATAAATTTAAAAACATCGTTTTCAAAATTTTATAATTATTATTTTCTTATCTTTTTTTAATGTTTTATTAAGCCTTATGCAATTTTTTATTATTTCAGAAAAGAGAGAATTTAAAGATATAAATGATGTAAATGACTACAAAATAATATTAGGTTCTTAAATTTCTCCACATTCAAATTTTACATTATCAGTACCTTAGAAATATAATAATTTATTCAAAAATTACTTTAAAATTATAAATTTATGTTGTTTACATAAATTTATAACGTAATGAAAACAATAAAGGTTTATTTATTATGTTAAATATTGTTAGTATTAGGCAACATGAGATTGAAAAATGTATGTTTGATATTTGAATTTCAATTTATCAAAAGCAAAAATTTATTTTTGAATAGTTTTTTTTTGAAATATCAGTTTACTTGTCATGTAATTTGTTTTAGTATGTATACCATTATCTGCGTTTATATTTATTCATAATTTAAAAAAAAACGTTGATATATTTTTAGCTCTGTAGCTTTTCCAAAGTATATTCAAATTACCGCTGGAATTATCAGTACACTTCTTAAATATTTTATTGTTTTTATTTGTACAATTATTAAAAAGTATGATCTAGACGAAATGACCCAATTTTAAATACTTATATTGAATATAATAAACAACCTAGATAAGTTTGTCAAGGGTCATATTACCTATAGAAATCTTTTTTATAATGTTAATAACATTCTCGTTTTGATTATAATTCATTTCTATTTCATACTTGATATTGTTGCTAAAAATCGAACATTGAAAACAATAAATGTAAAATGGCAGCGAAAGCCGATAAATCATAAACTGCATCATGATTCAATATTAAGATTCATTATCATAGTTTAACGAAGTGTCCGTGGAGAACATCATAAAAATACTGTCCTGATGTCGAGAAAATAAAGGCGTGGCAAAATTCTACTTTGCATAAAAAAGTCATTTATCGCAGAAATCTTGTCATGTTAGCTAACTTTATGCTCATTCAGATAAGTCATCGACAAGATGGTCCTCCAACAGGATGAAGCTTCTTATTACCATGAGAAAGTTTGTAACGCATTAAATGACGGATTTTCCTAAAGGTGAATTGAGACAAGGTCCAGTTTTATTGCCACGTCACTCACCTTAATTAATCCCTTGGGCATAATTTTGCTGGAAAGTAAGTTAATAATAGGATGTCCGCTGTGGATTATGTATTTTATACCAAACTAACAACCTTAGAAGTTTTGTAAGCGGATGAAAGATTCAATTGAGATAATTATGAAATAGATATTGAAGAATACTTGAAGAGAGAAATCGAATATTGATTAAACATCCTTTGTACCACCTGTAGTACCTGTAGTGCTTGTTTAGGAATAATGTGATTGGACGAACAAAACTTTATGATTATTTTTTTTATTGTTGTATGAATCTTTTGTATCGAATTCATGTTATATTACGGGTGTTTCATATATAGATATTTTTCCTCTAAAATCCTGTTTTTTAGAATTAAACTATTTTCCATTTAAAAAAAGATGTCACACTCGTGCACAGATCAGAAAATTTCAAATATTACATTTTGTTTAAAACGACTTCAAAATACTTTCTTATTTTACCTGAAGAATAGCGTAATAGAATGCTCTGCAATGCATTTAAAAATAAACTGTAAAAGTATTTTAGTAGTTAAAAACTAATAATTGAAAGCTTTGTTAAGTTTAGTTTTTAAGAGGGACAAATATAAAGTTATTCCTGTTTAAAATCATAAAAAACACATTGAATTGAAATTAAATATCTTAATATTGGTTTGAAAATATTATACATATAGAAAAATAAAAAAAAGCTTTACTTAATCGCGCTCTTCAAAACAAAGTGCTTTATTTTCCTGATATTGAACATTAGATTCTCTATAGCCTAATTCTTTTATTGCGATCTGCTGTTAAGGAGGTTCAGGATATAATCTCCCACTGAACAAGGGTGAGTGATATGTTTATGCATTTTGCGTGCATGTTTGTTGAGATGAGTATTTTGAAGCTTTCTAAATTTTTTTCGTTAATGAATGTGAGTATCGCCCACTATCTATGAAGCATTCATGGACGGTAATAATACGCCGTGGAGCCTTGGAATGGCCTTTATTAAAAATTTTGAATTAAATACAAAAATGCTCTCTTTTTATTGTATATAAGCAGATTCTGCTATTAAAAAATGGATAAAATGTGAAAAAAATAATCCAACATAATGCAAACCGCAATAAAAACTACTTTCCTCTAGAAAAGAATTTAACGAAACTACATCTTTAAACTCGTACATAGTATAAATATTTATTAAAATAGTATATTAGCACATTATATATACTAATAAAACATATATTTGTATCCATATTTATCTACCTATTTATAGCTATATATATGTATGCATATGTGTGAAAAAACTTCGATATACCCAGCTCATCTTAATGGCTTAATTGCATGTCAGTATTTAATGCACTTGGTGCTACTTAGCTTATAATTTAATGCTATTTAATATTGTTATAAATTCTCTTATTGTGATTAAATTGTTTCTCTTTCTTCTGATCTCATATATGCATTTCTCTTATATTAATAAACGTATACTTGATTAAAATATAAGATTCGACGGAATCCTTTATCTTTGTGTAATTAAGTCATACCATTTTCAAAAGCTCTGAAACATTAGAGCAAGTATTATTAATCCATTATATATTTTTCAGCATTATAAATTTGTATTACTTGAAATCGAAATTTATGCATCAGTTTCCCATTTTCTAGCATGCGAATAATTCACTAGATTCTTTTCGAATATTTTAGCGATGCTATTCTGCCGCATGCCATTAATCTTGAATTATTCACGCATGTAATGCAAGAGCTCATACACCTCCATTAAAAGAATGTGAGAGAGCTCTAATTTTATTTCATTTATAAACAGATGTAGTAGTAAGTCGTGCATTGTTTTTGAAATTTCCGAGAAACCTCTGTTTATGCCATCTGTTCCGTGTTTTTATTGATGTTCCTATATTGCGTCAGCACTCGAGTCCAATTACGTCATACGGAATTTCAGACTCGAAATTTTTTTTCTTTGAGCGCGGCTTTTGTGCCGCATTCAATTCGCCCTTCTCGCCTTGTCCTGCAATACTGTCCTGGATTTCAATCAATATTTTGAATAGTTTGCTGAGCCGGCTTACAAATAGGGTTGATTAAGATTCAAACGATTATTTATTCGATTATATAATTACTAACAGCAAACAACTTTTAACTTGGAATCACCAAGTCATTTTTGGTGATTATTACCAAAAATTTGGAACAATATAGATATTTTATTAACTTTGCCTTCTAAATAGTAACTTAAAATTAAATTTTTAAATAATTAACTCAGCAAACTAATTCTAAAGTACATAAACTAATTGTAATGTTGTACAATGTAAAACGATGGTTGATAATTTAGGTGTTATTTAACTATGTTTTTGCGCTTTAGAATCAAAAATAAAATACGTTTATTAATATTATTTTATATTTTTTATTTATGTGATAAAAATACGCAAATTTAAACTTACATTTAATTAAACAATAATAATTGCCAAACCGATGGTAATTTTATTTAAAAATGTAGATCCCTTACTTTTGCCATGATTTTACCTTTAGACAGACAATGTTGAAAAATAATTTTTGACAGAAATAAAAATTAATAATGTTAATTTTACATTTCTGTCGTAAATATTTTGCGTTAATATCTTTAAAAACTTGATACATCACATTGGAAAACCGTAAAATAAATCAAATATATTTATTATGAACAGTTTTATTTCATGACAAAGTTGTCAAAATTTAGAATCTTAATATTTTTAAACCTAAATTAATCTCAAAAGCATAAGGATTTTAAATTTTGATTAGAAGGATCTGAAATAACACGCATATTTTTGTCCTAGTTCAAAATCTCAGAGAGTTCAAAAAAAAAAATCATACCTTCAATATACTCAATACATTTCGGAAGAATTTAAGATCAAATTAATAGAAATTGTTTTTCTTTCGCCCTCTCATTTAGAAAACATATATTTTAATATGAACTCTTTATTATCTTTACCATTATTTTTATGTTTTTATTTAATTTTATTTCTATCTTGAATTTTTTTTTCACATTTGAAAACAAGAAGTTAATTTTTAGATGAAAAAAAAATAGTTCTAATGGTGCGAATGTCTAGATATTTTGTTTCAACTACTTACCTCTTACGCCTTTGAATATTTATTCCAAAACCAGTTTTCCATTGACCAATAAGGAAAAAAATGTATTTTTCTGAGCAGGATGCAAATAAGAAAGTATTGAATAACTTCTAGCGTGACTTCTGTTGAAGGGAGAAAAGTATGTGTGCTTTTATTTTATTTTATTTTGTGAAAGGAAATTTGTTGTTCCAGATGAGTAGGCATTCATAATAACGTGATGCCTACAATTAGGATGTAAATTTTTTAAATTCGATTTAGCATTAAATGTTAATCTCACTAATATAGGTTTTTGGGAAGATTTGTTAATATTTATGCAAATATTTAACTAATAGTTATTTTGTAACCAATTTTCTTCATAAAATGTTTTTGTTAAGGGCGATGAGTAAATATGAGGTTTTCTTTATTCCTGTAAATGGAAATGATAAAGTAATTTAAAAATAAAAGAAAAATTTAATCGATTTTTGACAATTTAAACATTTTTAAAATAGCTTGAAACATGCCTACATTGTTATACGAAAATAAATTTTTTAAGAAAGAAGTTCAGAAAAGAATTCAGAATTGTATGGAGCTTCAGAAGTGATTATAAACATTTCTGATGATTCAGAATCTAAGCTGGTAATATAGATATTCGTTTTGATGACTCTTATACAGTTGCTGGAATATTTATGACTGGTATGTTTTAGTCCATTGTGAACTCCAGACCACAGATAAAAAATGCATTATCTGGCCAAATGTGACAAGATATAAAATAGTTATAACAGCTTAGATACTCATCACGAGTATGGGAAATATTGACGATTCGCGTTTGAAATTCATGGAATCCATTGCTGTTGTTGTATTGTCTGGTCAACCGTCAAACGTTGAGATTTGTTACTTCCACAGTGAATCACACAGTTTGAGTTAGAATCCCAAGCAAAGCTCATGTTTATTTTCTAATGTATATTACTGGTTTATTTATAAACACTTAAGATTTTGTAATTTCCATCAAAGTTTAGAAAATTGTTAACACATATTAGCAATATATTTAAAATATTATTTATTTCAAATTCATATCAAAACTCTCGTTTCAATTGAAGAAAAGATTATATGGTTAACAAAAATGCTTTTAAAATTTTTGTTATGAAGTCAGTTTTGAATTTAAAACTGCTATGTTTCAGCGTATTAGAAAAGTATACTTAAATATGCAGTGTTGTTCAAATATTCTTCTTGCGGAATTCATGTAGTAAAAATCGTCTGAGAAGTATGAACCTTTTCATGGTATACGAAAAATAATTGCGAGAGAATGGAAGCCACTAACTGGATGCGAGTAATTAATTCTAGCATGGTGTGGTTTTGATAACTGAGATCGTGTAAATAAGATGATACCACATTTTCTTTTACAAATTTGTTTTTTTAAAAAAAAACTTTGTGCGAAAATTTTGTCTGAAATTAAAAATTTAAAATTTGTTGCTGATTTAAAAAATAAATATTTTAATTCATTAAAAATATCATATAGCGAATGAATGATATTTTATCGAAGGGAATTATGGATAGAATTTCCCCTTTTTACCTGTACTTTGTCTTGAATCTTTTTTTTTTTAAAAAAAAGATTAATTCTTTATTCATTTTACTTGAAAAAAGCAATTAAATGAATATAAATAATATTTTATTATTTAAAATATTAATATTAATATTTTTTACTCTATTTCGCCTTTGAAAAAATTGAACATAGGAAAAGAAAATCTAAATTGAACATTTAAATATTAAAAAAACATTTATAAATTAAGATATAAAAATTTTAAAAAAATGTAACTATTCCATTTTTTTGTTAATGTTCATATGATATTATATATAGCTCGATGAGTTTTCTTTTTTAAAATAATTTGAAGAACTGCAGTTATTAAATGGAAAAATAAACTAATCAAAATATCTCGACGTTAATTTATAAATTAATTAGTTTTTGCTAAAAAAATTATACTAATTAAAATTATTTTACAAGCATATGGTTGATCTTTGATAAATTGATATTTAAGTCTTGAAATATCTTGTTTTTAACAGAAATTATATAGAAAAGAGGAAAATCAAAAAAGAGACTTTTTTATCATTTCATGTATTACAATAATCTTGAAAAATTTTATATAAGGATAATTTTTAGTTTTATTGTTGACTATGTTTACAAAAAAAATTACATTATATATTAAATTTTATAACACATATTGTCCTAATGAATCCTACTGCCAAAATTAATTAATTATATTGTGGCAGTACTTATATTATTTATTGGTTCCATTATAGTTAATATTACGAGTTTTGTAACGTATATTACGTGTATTATTTGCTTATGTTACATAAATCATTTAAATGTTTTCTCATAATTATCAATTTTAAAATTTAATTTTTTTATCGTGTGCCATTTTGAAAGAGTTATAATTTCTTCTAAATTTTTCTTTAAAGTTTATTATTCTTTTAATGTATTCTTTTAATGTAACCCATTATAATCTAAATATTTTTGAAACCTGTTAAAATAATATTTCATAAAAAGAGGTTTCAAGAATTTTTGTTTTAAGTCTTAAATATGTTAAACTATGACATTTTATTAATTTTATAATTTTATTTCATATTACAAGATGCTCTATTAAAATTGAAAAATTATTATTCATAACAAGTTGCTTCACAAAAAGTTAAAAATGCTTAGTTTTAACTATATTTATTGCTTTAATAGTTGATAATGGAAGTAGGGAATTGCTTCAATATCTATCTGCCTTTTTTTCATAATATCTTCATTTTTTTCAGTTTCTCAGTTTACAGAATAGCAAAAATCATTTTGATATACAGTATATATTTTACATACAAATAATTGCAATTTGACACTAACTTCATCATTGATTTATTTTTATTTTGGATTGTATAAAATGCATTTAAGCTTTAAGCTGATGTTTACTGATGATTATTAAACTTTAAATATCAGACTCGATATAACTAATTATATTGAGGTCGATAGACATAATTTCATTATTTTCCACCAACTAATTTAATGAAGTTGAAAGCAGAACAGAAACCGAAACATTCAGGAAAAGGGAGAAAGTCGAAAAGAGAAGAAAGTGCTTTGGCTCTTTTTTTCCCCTGTTCCAAAGTGTCTCAGTGGGCCAGTAGGGGCAGATATACCGGCGCCGTAATCATCTGTCTGTTTTCAAGGGTTGCTGCAATATTAGTTCTTTCGTTATTTATAATTTGTCGACGCCAAATCCCCTGTCTCAGCGCTAACCATAATTTAACTATTTAAATACTTGGAAGTAGATGGTTGTTTTTTGCTAGTAAGATAGATATTGCCATATAGGAAGATTAGTTTTTGTTTACTGCTTAATGGTTGTGATAGTGATAAATTTAATTTCAGAAAATATTGCGAACAAAAATAAAATTTAAAATTACATGAAAAGTTTATCGAATTTAAAATAGGTTTGAAATATATTATTTTGAATATTCAAAGATGTTATTTTAAAAATTTTGGTATTAATTATTTAACAATCAATGTTAGTTGAAATATTATTTCATATATTTTTATTTCAGAATGTCCTTTTAAATTTGAAGGATTCACAATCTAATTTAATTTTTCTAAAATTATTTAGTCAAAGTTTCGACATTTATTATTTGTTAAATTAATTTTTTTTAAAATTTATGTTAATAGACATACCATATATATTATTAAAATATTTTCTTATAAACATAAATAAGGTTCTAAACATGAAGTCTTTTTTTGAAAACTTTTAAAACCGTTTATAGTATTTTTAACTTTATTTTTTAGTTTTTATTTTCCGTTTATATTAAAATGCTGACTATCAATATGTAAGCTATTTTATATTAACATGAGATAAAATGTTTTTATACTAATAGGTTACAACTAAAATATTTTAAGAATTTTCAATTAAAAATTAAATTATTCGGACACCAAATACAAAATATATAAGGCTTTAAATTACAATAAATATGTTGTAGTATAAACAGTATTAATAATACTTTTCAACTGAGTTGCATTTCGCTTTGTTTTACTTTTCGTCTTAAAAATTCAGATGTTTTAAACATCATTTTCATTATTTAAAAAAATAAATAAAAAATAATAAAGATGAATGTAATTTTTTTTAAAAAAATGAAAATAATAATAAATACTCGGATATTCAAATAAATAGTTCACAGAAATTTGCGAATGATTATTTTCGCAAATTTCTTTTAATTTTCTTCATATTAGTGATAATTTAGTTAAAACACAATCATTTCAGTTATTTCCCTATAATTGGCACAAACTTTTCACTTATTAATTCAAAATATTTTCCATTGAACCATATTTTGATATGTTAATTGATGGCCTATCTTTATTTAAAAAAGGGGGTATGTTTACTTCAGTTGCCTAAAATTGATTTAATGTCTTTTATTTTAACAAATTATTAAAACTGATATATTAATGATATTTTTAAGAAATATTAAAAAACTTTTTTAATTTATCTTTTGAGGGATTTCTAGACTAAATGATTTTTATTTTACATTGTTTTACATCCTATACCTATTTTATGCTTGCTTTAATTTTTTAATTGTTATAAAGAAAAAAAATCAAAGTGTCTGAGTGTTTCTATAGAACATTATTTTTTAAATTTTAATAAAGTACGTAAGAGATAAATATGTTTTTATTTATTGAATTATATTTTAAATACTTGTTTGTCAAAAATTCTATAAATTAATAGCTATCAGATTAGAGTTGTAAGTTCACTTTATCTAAAATTGCAGAAAATTTTTATTTTTGATTTTTTTAGATAATATATTACAATTATAATAGAACTTACCATTTTGCCGGTTATGTATTTTCTTTTACAATGAAAAATGTTAAAAGTATTTTTAGTTTTCAAATTATATAAATATTTTTATTGTTGACTAAAAATTAACTTTTAAGTTTATTATTTTTATTATTCTCAAATATGAAGCATTTGTTGGAGTGCAATTCACACCTTCCTTTAACATGTTTGAATTCTGAAACTAATATTTTCCAAATTAAAAATTGATGATTATTATAAAAGTGTTTTGAATTTTGAAAAAGGACTGGGAAAATTCATAGAAAAGAATTTGGGTAACTAGAATTTTGAAGTGAGAGTGCACTATTGAAGTGCGGATGACTGGTGTTCCATAAACTTGCAAATCAAACTCTACTTGATTACATTCGTGCTGCATCTACTTTAGAAATCGCTCAAAGACGACTTTGTAAACGTTTAAAGAAAGTTAAATCATTCACATCCTTTACACGGAAATTCTTGGACACGTTTCTTGGCTCTCGGTAATAGTCTGAGGAGTTTTCAAGGTCACAGGAAAAAATGTATCGTTTGCCTTCTGTGTCGCTGATAATGTATATCTGATATTCGTTTCTATAAAGCGGTAATTTTTTTCCTTATTATTATTCTCTCTTACACCATTCTCCATTGATAGAATAGGTGGTTATTTTTATTTGTCGCTTTTAAATTTTATGTCATTTTTTAATGTGTCAAGGTTAACTGAAAAATAATTATTACATCAAATAATTCTTTTTATTTGAGCGTTTTTTACTTTTATATTGTTTTACTCGCCAAAATTGTCATGAAAATATTTGAAAATTATAAAAATAAATATTGAGTGGTATGTATAGTTATGTTTGATACTTATTATATAATTGAATTTTTTAGTATTGTGAATATTTCCTGATTTTACTTACCGTATTTTGATATTATTAAAAAAATATCTTCGTCTCAAGGTAAAAATATGCTATAATATTGCTCATAGCAGAAAATTTTGACTTTTTTCATCGTATCATCTACCAATAATATCTATCTATATGTTTTTTAAATTTATGAAAAATATTTATGAAACTATTTACTAGTTGTTTTTTAACTGTGTATGCTTGAATCTCCTTGTGTATTTGTACAACTTTTCTAAATTAAATTCTTATTTCTTTTTTTTAATCAAAACTGTATGATTGACTTTTAATTATATAGATGATTGACTCTAATTATTCTATCATTTATTAATTATTCTTACAAATATTTTGACTGCAAGAATAATTTATTAAAAATTATTTAAATATTTTTATTTTTTATGAGCAGAAATGGAAAGGTTTTAAAAGCTTTCTTTATTTTTGAAATAATTTTCCAATCTGCAATATCCACAAACATTTACATAATTGATCTGTAACATCTTTGTAGTATGTCCTTAATTGCAGCATTTGGAAACTCGTAGATAGTTCTTATTAAATTTTAATATCCTTCTTTTTAAGTATCCGTATCGCTATCGTATTTTTGCAGTTACGGTAATCAATACTGTAGTAGATTAAAATTTATTTTTTGTTGAAGTTTAATACAAAATTTCATTGCATTTGGACACACATTTGCAATCTGCTGAAATGAAGTTAAATGGAAAAAAAGTTGGGTTTCATTTGTGTTTAAACAATGAGGGATTAGGAAGATAGTTGACCATGATTCTCAATTTTAAGATCGATTTTAAGTCAGATCTTAAAACAGTAGACCCTCGTTTTTACGAAACCGGTAAAATAGTTCTTAACATCGAATTTTCGTAAAATAGAAAAATAAGTGTTAATTCTTAAAACCGTCTTTTTTACTACGCTGGTCTCACTTTATAAAAAAGTATTATCAGAAAAAGTTATTTTGCCTCCAATATTCTTAAAATGTATTCAAAGTAAAATTCATAACTAGAAACAATTTTTACTTTCATTTTATTGCCTAAAAATCAGTTAATCGTTTACTTTTTATTTCAAAATTACAATTTTAAAACACATTTTTTTCCATGAAGAAAAACTTATAGTTTCAAAAGTTGTTTTAAAAAGTAGTTTTAGTTTTGTTAGCCATTTATCTACTTGTTTTGTAAATGGTAAGTCGTGTTTCTCATTTTTGATTCTAAAAGTTCTTTTCCTTTTTCATTTCTATTATGTTTACTCAATCATTTAATCATCTAATAATTCTTACGAACAAATAACGTCTGAATCCAAAATTTAAAAGACCTGAAATGAAATTTCAGAGAGCAACAGGTTTTTGTTGTCAAAGCTGGATGGATATTAATAACTTATTTTTCCCTCTAGTCATCAGATAATTTTTTAGTGTTTCTTCAGTTACCGTGGTTTATTTTATAACGCCCACTGTTCAAAATGATTTTTCTTTAATCTAAGTTTTTTAAACAATTACATTATGCAGTTATAACATCGACGTAAGATTCTCAACCATAAATTACATGAAACGAATTAAACATCAGACGATAAAAATTAACGCAAACGAAAAATACATGAAAGCGATTTTGCAAAACAGAGATTTTTTCAAAAAAATTATGTTGTTCGCGAATGATGTATTAAAATTATTATTGCGTCAACTAAACCCCGTTTGGAACCAGTCGATAGTTCTTAAAATCATTAGTGTTCGTAAATTAGTGGTTCGTAAAAATGAGCATATTTATGAGCTAAATGAGCGTTTGTTACTGCAAAATCAAGAAACCTTGTATAAGAAATTATTATTGATTGGGACTTTGTGACAAATAAAATGATGTTAGTTTTTGCAGTGATTCTTATTCATATCAGAATTAATATTCTTTTCGTTAACTTCATAGACCGTTAAATTTTTTTTATTCCGTGCTTCATTTAATGAATTCATATAGATAAAAATTTAAGAAAAATAATTCTTTATGATTTATTAATATTAGTAATAGGGACATTTTACTTAATTATATATTTTAAAAAAAATTGTGTGTAAAAGAACGACACGTTGGATTTTTAAAATTTTTTTTTAATATAACTACAAAAATATATAGTAAAAAGCAAATTTCAAATCATTTGAATTTTTTTTATATATTTAATAAATATTTTGGTAATTTTTTTACTTGTGATTGATGTAACTATAATCAAATAAATATTCTTAATAGTAAGTTTACAAATGTTAAAACATTTCTGCACATTACAAATTTTAAAAATAAATTTAGGACAATATATACATATGAATCGAAGATTTTTATTTTTTATATACTTTAGAATAGGGCTGAGTTTGTTTTATTTTACAGATATAGTATTCGAATTTCCGAATAATTTTGCTTCTGCAAATTTATTTCATCGCTATTGTATAAAAATTAAATTCAATATTATTTTTGCAGTGTGAATCGCTTCTATTTTGTTTTTATTATTATTTGTTGAAAACTGTGTGTAAGTGTATTTTCTAATATTTTTGTGTGTATGGTATGCCTCAGATGTATATTATAATCAGCCATTTAAAAATCATGAAAAACAATGATTCCCGTGTGCATAAAGTTAAAAAAACAGTTATAATTTAATAATGAAAGTTAAGATAAGTGAATAATAATTAGAAAGAATCAAACGTTTAGTCTTATCATTTATTATTCAGAATCGTCATTTGTCGTAAACGAATTTCAAGAAATAAAGAAACTTATTTTCTTGGAAATTTTATAATTTTTACTTTTATTTTAAATTTGTTTTAATTATTTTTTTTCACATAATTTCTATTAAATTATATTTAATTGAATAGAGTGGGACATATTTTTTATTTTTGTCTCTTATAGTCGAACGAATATCAATTGACTGTGAATGATATCAATGATATTTAAGTACGGTAACATAATTACTTTTCCTGGCATTGTGTGTTCCTTGCTGTAATGAATAAAATTTTTTTTTTGCAATTTATTTCCTTAAAACTTGATTCTGAATGAAGTTGTTTAGCAAAAATAATAACATAGTAATATATAATAAAACTTAGCTCAATGCAAGGCTAGATGCAGGAAAGTATGTTTGTGTAACAACAAATATAAATAAATATTAAATAATTTAATTAAAAAATATGTCTTTGATTATCCTGACGCAAACGGAAAATCAGAGCCTCTAAAAATATCTGTAGCTAAAATTGCCTCAAATTACTTCTGAGCTAATGGTCTAGGTGACTTTGAATCTCTACTATTCCAAAAAGATCCAAATTTCCAATGGATTTTTATTATTCTCGGACTCTTGATCTGCACTCCAAGCCATTTTAAGGGCTAATAATAACATAGTAATATATAATAAAACTTAGCTCAATGCAAGGCTAGATGCAGGAAAGTATGTTTGTGTAACAACAAATAGTAATATAAATAAATATTAAATAATTTAATTAAAAAATATGTCTTTGATTATCCTGACGCAAACGGAAAATCAGAGCCTCTAAAAATATCTGTAGCTAAAATTGCCTCAAATTACTTCTGAGCTAATGGTCTAGGTGACTTTGAATCTCTACTATTCCAAAAAGATCCAAAATTCCAATGGATTTTTATTATTCTCGGACTCTAGATCTGCACTCCAAGCCATTTTAAGGGGCAACTCCTAAGTCATTCAAGATATTATCCAGCTTTTGAACAAAAGAACTGCATTCTTCCATGGATACCAGCGCACACTGACATCGATGGCAATGAGAAAAGCTGACATCCTCGCCAAAGCAGCCCGCAATTTTCCAACAATCTGACCTTTACTGGTGCTGATGCAGTTACCTGCCGAAGACTAATTCAAGTTTCTGAGAAGCACTTCATTCTTGCTTTAAACTGTTACCGTGCTACCTTCACAACTGTAGCCAGACTGAGGATTAAATAATCTAGGGAATGTATACATCTCCCGATGTTCATTGAAGTTACAGCAGCTATCCTCACTGAACTTTCTCTTGACCATAACTTTGATTGCTCTGACATATTGGCAAAACTCCTCAGGATCCACCTCGATCCTCCGCATTTACTTCACTGTTCCTCTGAAGTTGTACATGAGGCCAGAACTGTCTTTTACACTTTTGGATCAATTTGATTCCATTGCACTAGTTTACTGGATAAGAAAACAGCAACATTAAATATTTTTGTTCGCGAGCGTGCGCGCGCCAGCTCGTTATATAACACACACATTTTCAAATATTTCATGATTGGTATGGTTTTTGTTATAGTTTGTGAAATTAAATCTCTTTATTCAATGTAATGAAATTTCTTGATAATTACTGACTTAGTGCGAGCTTTTAATGGCCACAGTTTAAAGGTTTTAGCGATTTTTTTTTAATTTTTGCTTTTGTAATTTGTGTAATAATATCAAATAATTATTAACAGAATATGCAATTATTATTAATGAAAAACTTATATATACAGAGTCCGATTTATATTTAATAGTTGTTAATGAAAAGTACGTTTGTGAGTTTTATATCTAAACTCACATACATTACACATCACTTATATGTTAATTTTTTATAAATATATTTGTTGTATAAAAATAAATTTAGAATTAAAAAGAACCCAGAATAATCTGACTTATGTTATAAGCTTATAAGTGTATATATGTAATTTTTAAAATGGTAATGTTTTTTAAATTTTATTTGCAATAAGTTTACATTTTGCAGCGATGTGCTTTTTTGAAAATTAAACTATATATGAGCTTTTTCCCAAAAATGCTTTCATAACATGTATATTACAAAACTAAAGTATAAATTTTACAAAATGCATGTAAAGTGCAATTTTTCGTTTTTTTTTTATTGTTTTTAGAACTTTAACTATGATATTTTTAACAAGTAAAATTTAAATATGATGTTTTAATGTTTGACAAACTATAAGTTTGTATAAAAAATAAACTAGTAAAAGTTATTCCTGCAGAACGTCCAGCTGTTTTTTAAGTCTCGTGCCAAATTTAGTTAACTACGCGTACGCTGTCTGGACTATCTCTGAAAGCTGTTAAAGTTAGATTAATTCCTGGAATTTTTCATGACATATTAATTTTGTGTTTCTTAAACATATAATTGTTTAATGTGATTGCATTTTTCAGTACACTATTCATTTTTTATTCGTGGATTAAAATAAATTTTTTCCCCATTTAATAGAAATTAGTTCAATAATTTTTTCAAAAATATCTTAAACATATGAAATAAGTATTTTGAAATGATTTCTATTTTTTTTAAAAAAAAATATTTGTCCAAAAGAAAGTAGTTTTTTTTTAATATTTTAGAAAAAATAAAATATATACTCTTATATATATTTTTATTTTTTAAGTAGTGTGTTTATAATTAAAAGCGAAAAAGAGAACAAAAACCTTATACTAGTATCCAAAAACTTCATTAAAAATGCATACAACTATTAAACTTACTAAAAATTTAAATGTTGAAATTATAAAAAAAAATGCTGATTTCCATTCAAAATAAAAATGTACATTTCTATTTATTATTGTTTCAAATGTAATTATGTATTTTCTATCTTCGATTATTTCTCAGTTTGTATACTATGTTGACAGTTAATTAAATTCTAATATTTGTATTTGTAAATTTGTAACTTTTTATCTTGAGGCAATTTTTAATCTTAGAAGATTCAAAACTTGTAAATTTAAATTTCAATACAATTTCTTTAAAATTTTATCCTTTCCATCATTTGCTTTATTTGATAAATTTTAATGAATGTATCTTGATTACTATGAAATTATTCATGAGATTACTGTTGGAATTATTCATTAAAATATAATTTGATTAATGCAAAACAATTGAAAATTTAAGCAATAATTGATATATAAAGCATATAATATTTTTTTATTTAATTAATTAAAATTTTTGTGTTTAAAAATGCGCATTTAAGCGTATTAAATCGATTATTAATTATTTATTTCATGGCAGTTTTAAAAAGGTGGATTAATATTAAGTTTAAATGTTTTCATAAAGAAAGCAATAACTATTTATTACTTAAAAAATACCTTTTGCTACTAAAATTCTTATATGTATTAAATTTCTAAAAAATGAATCATATTTTTCGGTCACGAATTCAAATTCTGTGAAATAAATTATATTTTTATAATTCTAAATATTTATATTCATGGAATTTTATTCACACACTCTTTAAACGTAGTACTTTCAATAAGTTAAATAATGACTCATTTTTTCTACTGACTTTTTTTTTATTTCGCAATTGGAGCATTTTATTCAGATAAAATTTCTTGGAAATTACCATGTATGTTTTATTATATTCATTTATTTTTGCTTACTTTATTTTAAAATGAAGAAATACAGAAAGTTTCGTAATCAGCTTCCGAAACTCTATTGAGAAAAGCTGGAACATATTTTTATATTAAGCTATCATTGTACTCATCATTTTTATTTTTCTGCTATCTAAATTTTTCAAAAATATTATGATTTGCTTGCGCGTTGACAGATGTTTTGCAACAATATATGAGGATGATTTTTTCTAAAGAAATGCCATAATTGTAATTAATAAGTTATCATTTTTTTCTCTGTAATCCCACATATTTTTCTTTTACCTTCTCCTATTTACATTTCTGATGCAGCTTGTAAGTCAACCTTTCTATTCTTGCGAAATTTAGTCAATGTCTGGGCTGTTGTTATCTTGTCTCGTCTCGAAGTAACTCGGAGTGGTTAAATTGTAAGGATTTATTTCTTAAAATGGTTAGAAATTTCATAAAGCGTCTGTGTGCATTGTTTTTTAAAACTTAATTATAATTAAGCTGAACAGCTTGTCACATTAATGTTGACAAAGTTGAGTCAAACTTCTGCGGCTATGCTTATGGTAATCTGTGTTTTTATTTATTAAATTCTATTAATTTTTTTATTAAATTATTTATTAAATTTTTAAAAGCTTCTTGTATAATTCTGTTGTTGTTATTATGAATTATGACCAACTTCTTTCTTTAGATATTGTTTTTAATTTACAATTTTTAAAGATTTGTAAATAATAATTTACACGTACTATATTACAAGCTTGTTTAATTAATGTTTATCAACACAATAATAATTATTTGTTTGAATAACAACTTTGTTATTATAAATTTCTGAAGCAATTTCCATGCGTATTTCTTATTCATAACAATTCTATAATTAAGTAATTTTCATGCATCAAATTATACGAATTAATTGTGCAACTAACTTTATATTATATTTTTTCTATGTGTTAAAAATAATTCGAAGTTATGTAAATACTCTTAAGAAGTAAATTTATTAGTATTAATTATTGAATTATTTCAATAACAACTGTATAAATCCTGTTTTAAATAGATTATATTATCAAAATTAAAGTATTAATAATTATTTATAGATTTATATATATATATATATATATATATATATATATATATATATATATATATATATATATATATATATATATATATATATTACGAATAAAGATCAGTATTCGTTATATATAAAAATATGTAAATGAGAAAAATGTCATGGTAAAAAATATTTTACACCTTAAATAATTTTCTTTTTCAGCTCTACTGAATTTAATAGATAAGGTTTTTTTATAACATTCATTTTAATTATTTATTTAATAAGAAACAGTTAACTTATTCCTTTAATTTAAATGAATATATTATTATGTTCTTTAATTGAATAGCATGAAACATTAGTATGCTATTTTGCATCTTATTATTGTACTTTATCAAAATTATTTATGAAATACAGTAAGCTGTATTTGAGAAAAATGATGTCTGTTTTATCTATTTTGCAATTGTTTATTGTATAGCTTAGCTTTTCCGATTTCTTTATTAATTTTTATTTGGAAAAAATCTAATTTCGATTATTTGCTTTTACTCTTTTGTATCACATTTATAATCCACTGATTTGAAATGAAACAAGTTTTGGAAAACTAAGCAAATAATTTTGTATTATATATATTTAATATTAATGACATAAATAAATATTATATGTGCACTTACGTAAATGAAATTTATTTTTATTTTATTTGGGATAATAATTATGTGAATGAATATAAATTATTTTGATGCATTTATTTTTCTAGTTTATGTGTAATTTGTTGTTTGGTGTGCTATTAGAAAAATATGCCAGATATAGTAAAATACATCTATTTAAGTATGTAACTATATAAAAAATATATATTGAATTAAATAAACTAATTTCTTATCACTCTTTATAAAGTAATTTTTATGTTGTTCATTTTTGATGTGCTAATTAAAAAATTATCAAATTCAGTTGAAAATATGTCCTTAAAAATGTTTTTCTGCTTGATTGCATTTCGCAAATATGATTGATGATATAAATCTTTTAAAATATGTGGCAATTTCATCTAATGTCTAAGAAACGAACACGCGAAGGGAAAGATACATATGCATATTTGTATGTGTTTATTTCAAATATGAATGTGCGCGTCAGATAATGAATATAAGTATGCATATTATATGTATTCGTGAACATAATTGTATAAAGAACTAAAATTCTGTGAGACATATCTACTTTATATTATCAATTATCTGTTAGATTTTTTGAATTTTATAAAATCTTTAGAGCATAAAATATTTTCGAATTTTTTTTTCTATTTTGTTATGGATCATCATAAAGAATTTATGATGAAAGAAACTGATTCATGTTCATCATCCGCAACATACTTTACACAGCTGGGAAGACACCCTGCTCGCTATTTAAATACATACATAGCTTAAGTTATCCTAAGGAATGCAAAATTCTATTTGAACGAAAATATGCTATGTCTTGTCATATGGGCATTTGGCATACAATAATGAATTCTTTCATAACGTACTAAATATTCTTTTGCGATAAAAACTGAGGTGTATTATTTTGATAAACCTAAATAAATGCTGTCATGCGAAAAACGGAACTGATTTATTTGATAGTTGTATTAGTAATACTGAATGGTATATAATCTTTTTTGATTTTTTTAAAAATATTTTTGTCTGTTTACTCAAATAAGAATTTCGTGATAAATTGAAATTATTTGTGTCTTATTTTAAAATTCGAACTTCTAGAAGAAATAAATGACTGTGTTCATGATATAATAGCGTTAAAAATATCAATTAATTAATGGTTTCATTTACAGTGAATGAATTATAATAAATTTATGAAACCACTTTTATGACGATCAATTAAATTTGTGCCACGAATTTATAACATATTATTTTAGCAACCTTATTCATTATCTTCTAGAATTGCACAGAACACAAAATGAAATTACATGGAAGTTTTATAAACGAAGACACAGACTTACAGTAATCTCAACAGTTCCATCATACCTTCGTTTTAGAATCGAGAATAGATTGCGTTTTTATCTTCTGTTTTAAATCTGGTTTTGCTGCATCCGCAGCGCCATCTCTCTGTCGTCGGAATCATTATTCCACAATTCATTATATATGTTACAGAATTATAACATTAATTTTTCATACTGAATGTTATAGTTCATAGATTTAATTCTATATCACCTAGAAATTTTTATATACCCTTTTGCTTTATGCAGTTTGTCTTAAATTTTGTTTTGAAAATTATTATTGTTATTAATTAATGTATTGTTATTTTTTTCTTATAATTTGTTCCCCCCCCCCAATACTCTTTCCAGAATGGTTTTTGAAGTGTTCTTCTTAACGAAGCATTTTTTTTATTTTAATTATTTATTGTTTCAAACACCGTTAATTTATTTATAAGATTTTAATTCTTCAACCTCTTTACTATATATGATATTAAAATCACAAATGACTGCTGCAAATTAAAACAAAACTTAAACGATTGATAACTAATTTCTAAACTTAAGTATCATATTTATTGCATTATTTCAAAAATACCTAGATTTTAACAATTAATTTTTCAATATTTATTTACATTTGTGGATGGTTATTCTTAATAAATGCTTAATTTTAATCAACCTTTTAAAGATGAAAGCAAAACATCATATGATTAAACATGAAGGTAAAATTATACTTTGCTTTTAAAAAGTATTTTAATACATAATGTGAATAGAAGTAAAGAAAAGTATGCAAACTAATTCATTTATGTTGTATGCAATAGTTTTTTTATAACCTAATAAATCTTATTCTGAAAGATAAATATAAATCTTATTTTAATTTCAATTTTGCATTTATATAAAAATTTATTGAGAAATTCTATTAATTATCACATAAATTGTCTATCAGTTTTTATCAAATACTCTCTAAGTTCATAAGAAAATGTTAAAGCCTATTTTAATGAAAATTTTGTTGAAAGAAGAAGAATTATTTAAGATATAAAATATTATAGTAATATAGGAAACAAACTAATAGAATAAGTCAAAAATAGAGAGAGAAAAAAGACTATATTTATAAATTCATTTATGCATTCAGATAAATGTTAAACATTTTCTTAGTTCTGAGCTGATGACATTGTTAAGACTTTTTCTTGTGAAAATTCATGCTAATGTACAAACACAAGCTATTTTAATTCCGCTTAAAACTGCCTTGTATGTACTACTCTGCATAATTTTTCAGTTTGCTTAATTTTAATACTATTTGCTGTTAACTTTAAAAACTAATGACATCTCGATATCTGCTGTTTAAATATTAAAGTATAAATGATGTGGAAGCTTTGATGTTTTTACTTACTTTTCATAGGATTTTTTAATATATTTATTAATTTAAATAAAACTCTAAATTATATCATTTATATAAATTAATTCGATATGATGATGTAATTTTATATTTTTCAATACCCTATCAACGAATTTTCGGGTCTAGTAAATGCTTTAAAATTGCTGTTTAATAATAAATTAATTATATTTAATTTTTTTTAACCCAATCTCTTAGCAACTTTATATCATTCTATCGATAGCTTAGATATATTTGATTAGTATATGTTATGAGCAATATTTAAGGCATAGATTTTCTATTTAATTATTTACTCTTCTTCTAGTTTTCTTATATTTTTAATAACCTCAAATTATTTATTCTCTATTTAACATTTTAAAACCGAAGTTCTATTCGATTGAAATTACTTGCAATGTAGTCAAGCGATTATGCGCCAAACTAGACCACCCATCTGTAGAAAAGCACACGCGTTCTCCCATCGACGTGATGTATAGGTGGGTGGGTAGCAGGCGGCGCATGCATGACCTTGAACTTGAAACACTGCAGTGAGAGCCGCGCAGTCGCAATGTGAACTAAAATCTCTCTTCGCCGAACTGCGTAGGCGATTCTCGGTAAAAAGAGGATTTTAAACATAGAATAGTACAGTCTTTTTGTTGATTAGAGCTCCGGAACCGTAAGTTTTCTTATTAGGAAATTACTGGGCTTCTAATCATCTGGCACAAAAATAAACATTGCGGTTTTCGTATCTTTGTTTGGCAACACTACTGTGTCATTTATTGAAACTTTTTATATGCCATGATGGAATAATGTTTGTTATGTGTCATTTTGCTGGAAGCATTTACGATTTTATTTATGCTTATACAATTTAAAATTAGTTTTATAGATTATTTTCGCAATTAAATAGAATTTAGTATTTTATTTAACCGTTTTATTTTGATGAAACGAGATTTCAGTAAAATTTAATAATGTTCTCAAATGTAATTTCAATTAACGAGTATTGTTAATCATATATATTTTTCTGGAATGTATCCAAAATATGTTTATTTTTCATTCATTTTATATTTAATTTTTAACATTTGTAGAAGTATGTTTACAATATATTTATAATTTGAGATAATGGATAATTTAAAAAATCTGTTATAAAGTTTGACATGTGTCTTATTTAAGAATATATTAGCTTTTTGTAAGTATAATTAAAATTATGCTAAAATTTCAAAATAAAAACAGTACTTTTCTAAATTATTTTTAAAAATTTTCGTTATGTATTCAAAATTAAACTCATTATTTTCTATTCTCAAATTATTAATTTGATATAAAGATATCGTTTTCTCTAATAAAATTCAATATATGCAAAGTTTTAGAAACATTCCTTCTAAAATACTCTACCTTATTCACTAGATTACCAGTTGTTTTCTCTGCTTAGCAAGTCCCTCAGTAGCGAAATTATTTTTACAGGGGTGAAGGTTGAAAATGAAATAACACACACGCATTTTTTAAAAATTCAAAGATATTTATTTAAAAAATTTCGTATTTTACTTTTATTTCAAAGTTTTCCTTGGAAATTTTCAAATAAAAGTACGATTACTTTTATTTCAAAATTTCTATCATGTAGTAACTTAAACTTTTTTTTTGTCAACTATTAATTCTAATCTGATGTTTTTTAGTAATGGTATATGTCTGTACTGATGATTTTTTTTAAATGGTTGTGCAAAAAAATTCTGTTTTGTAGTTCAATGTAAAAATAATTTTGAACTTTTTTTTTGTCGATTATGTTTCATCATTTTTTCCTCGAGATGATTATGATTTATTTTGTATTTGTACTGTTATTACATTATACTTGTAACAAAAAAATTAGATTTCTTTGTACAATATTTTGCCAATAGATGGCAGCATCCATAAAATTCTCGCTTCCAATTACAAATTAATTAAATTATTGTTTTTTTTACGGTTTTGGGAAATTGTTTTTTATAGTTATTTTATCAATTGTTTATCAATTTGTGCACCATGCTTATCATTTTCATTAAATATTTTCGTGAGCCACATGTGTTTTTATTCAAAGTTACAATTATAAGGTTATTTTCATTTGTATGCTAATAAGACTTCAAAAAAGGGAATGATTTCCGTGAATGAAAAATAGATATTACTTCCTTGATAATTTAGCAACACTATTTAAATTTTGATTTTTTTTCAATATTCTACATCGAGATTGGAACTTGCTTGCTTAGGAGAAGTTTGGACATAGATGCCTTTTCAGATTTTTCATTTTTACCAGTTATAAGATTATAATTTATTAAAATTGCCATTAAAAACATGTAATAAAATAATCAATTTTAAGTTAAAAAAAATTAATATTTAAAAATATTTTTATCCATTTTAATAATTTATTAAAGAATATAATGCTGTAATTAAATACTTTTCTGAAATCGAAAAATTCTTTTATAAAATCGTACATTTTAATCACATTAAAACCTTTAAGAAAATGAACTTAATTATGAACTGAAATTCTTATTGACAGTTGTTTCTCAAAAATTACATTTCCTTTTCAAAGACAAGGTGTTGAAAACTCACGTATAATATTTTTCCCACTGGTCGACTGATCCATATCAAATTTTATGTTTATTTCTTTTCATATTCGGTAACTCTGGACTACCCTGCATTGTAATGACACACTATCGATAGAGATACATTACCCCCCCACCCTTCTATCGCCGCTGCCGAGATAGAAACCGGCTTCTCCAAAAAATTGTGCATACGTTAATACTTCAGCAACCTTGAAAACGCCGTGTTGTAATCATCGAATAGTCCTTGGTAAATGGACATTCATGCTTCAATGCTTAACATCACGTGATGCGCAAATGTATGCTCCCCCTTCTTTTTTTTTCCTTTCTTCGGTCTTCCTTTCAGAAAAAAAAAATAAATAAAAGAGGGCTCATGATAAGGTTGGGGAATGTCAGTATTGTTTAAGTTACTGCTTTTGTATAAGAAAAAGAGAAAGAATGGAGGAAAATGTATTAATTTAAGTATTTCTCATAGCATTATTTATTACCTTGCATGAATTGTTTATTCGAAACTGGTTTGAAATCGGAATGCATAAAAACACCTACTGTGCTTTATGATCGGGATGTGCTGATGGTGCGGCTCATTAAAGATTTTTTTAACTTTCTTTTTGCATAATATATTTGACGTGATTTAAGAGATAATTGTTTTGGGTAAATGAAAAAAAAATATTTAATAATTTTTGTATTGGTGAATTAGTAGATTTTTTAATTAGCCAATGAGACAGCTGCTGAGATTAAAAGTTTAGTGTGATATTGCTTATTTCTGTAGAATTGGTAAATTAACTTGAAATAACATATGTCATTTTTTGTCTGTACTTAAAAAATTAAAAAACGTTTCTGTATCGATGTTTCATATGCTTATTTGATATGATTGCTGTTTAAAGTTTGTTGATATTTTGTTCTAAATAATTATTTTTAGCAGTATTCTTAATTGAACGGCAAATGTTTCAAAGAAAATTAGACAATGATTTATTTTTTTATTATATATCATTTTTAGAAATATTTTTAATTACATCGTGTCTCATTAAAATTGAAACTCTTATTTAAACATTTCGTACGTCTAGATTTTTTTTATGATTTTTTAATACAACGAAGTATAAGTAAGAAGTAAATTGCTTTTGCATTAAATTGTTTAATCATTTTGAAACAATTTCAACTATGGAATTTTTATAGTTTTAAATTGAGAATTACGTAGAGAAACTTACCTATGAAAAATAAATCGTGTTCAAAAACAACAATTATTAACAATTATCAAACAATTTTCGATAAAAAACAAAATGTCGCAGAAGAATGATTAGATGGATTTTTAAAGCGATGTATTTTTGATGCTAAAATAAAAAAATTATATTTGCTACTGTAAAGCCTTTGAAAAGTTTTCCATTTAAACTAACTAAAATGCTTAGAACTTTAAACACTTTAGCTTAAGTGGGAAAAGTTGAGAAAAACTTGATTGTAGTGTAAATGATTTATTAGATATGAAATCTGATGTAGGTACATTGAAATAAGAAAGCTAAATGATATTAAATATAATAAACAAGCTATTATTTAATCTAAATAATTAACATATTAAAACAGTTAATGCAATTTCAGAGTTAGTTGTTAAATAACTCATTTGAAAATAAGTACTTTTGACACTGTGAAAGGAAAATCAGACCGCTTTACATACTGTCTTCATGATGAATTCATATAAAGTAGATGACAGTAGGTTAATATTTTCTTTTTCATTTGATGTCACCTGGTAAATTATGCTTAGAAAAATAAAGATTCTTTTTGTACACTGCTCAAAAAACTTTATCTCTGTAACGTATATTTTTAAATCAAGCAATTAAAATATTTCTTCATAAATAGCGACTGGATGCTTGTTTTTTACGAAATATTACAAAGATTTAATATCTAGATTATTAAGTAAGAAAGATACGACAAGGCGTGATCTTTAAAAAATTTACGTATAAAAAAGTAAGCACTTATTGACTTACTAGACGCACTGGTTTCTATTACACCGCTTATATTGTTGCCAGATTTCATTAGACGTGAATCTATCTTTATCTTGTACATTCAGCAAAATCACTGCCTCATTCCATGCCTTATGCAAATTCATTAAAAAGTTTTGCATTCCTATACTGTTGGCCAAGCTGGTTTTCTCTCTAAATGAATCTTGATGGAAAAAATCAGATACTAATCGATATTACATATTTGATCAATCTTGGTTAGAATCTTTATTCTAGTGCTCATTCACAATATTCCGCTGCATTCTAATTAGCAAAATCACCTTGCTACGGCAAAAGCAATGTGTAACACACACACATTCTTTGATATTTGCTAGTTTTTAATATTTTGCCAAGGATCATGCCAGTTTAAATCGCTTGAGTTCTCACTTCTTTATTCCTAGATTTCTTTTTCTGTATTTACCTAATTATAAGGTAACAAGAAAGATTTGAAAAAGATAAAGATATGGATCACAATTGGATCAGTAGTGATTTGTAACGATTAATTTGATTGGCGGGCGAGATTTTAAAAATTAAAATAACGTGTTGTCTGTAACTAAAGCTAGTTTTGTTAGAAGAACTAGCCAAATTTAAAAGAAAAAATTACTATAATCCTTATCATGTTTTGAATGCTATAAGACAAAAAAAGAAGCTGCTAGAATAGTAATATGCTTAAACATTGTAAAAATATATGCTTCAACAATTTCATAAAAATTAAAATTCACCAAGAGGGATGATTGATGGAGACATGCACTCAAGTAAGATTTATTACACGTAGATCTTTATTTCAGATAACAATCGTCTAATAGTTAATAAGTTACTAAACATGTTGCCACATAGTTTTTGTTTCAAAGATTTACGAATCTTCAACATTTTCTCTTTCCATCATTGTTTATTACTATAAAATAAGTTATATAGTAAGAATTATATAATTAATAATTAATTTCTAAAATAAAAATAACAAATTATTGAACTCATTGAATATTGTGGGAGTAAATGGCGACAAATTAGATGATTTGATTTTTGATTAAACTTATTTTAGCTAACTGACGTTATTAATAATCTTTGCTAATTATTATATAATCACATTGTATGGTTTCTTACTTAATATTGAAGGGCTACACTATAGCCATTAGTCTATTGTGTGGTTTTAGTGTTATATTAATACACAAATTATATAAATCACATTTTAGAAAAATGCTTAATTATTTTTTTGTTTTTTCTTGATTTAATATTTTTGTTTGAGAAAATTTCAATTAAATACAGTAATGTTTCAGAAACATAACTTCAAAATTTAATTTTGTAATGAGATAAGTATATATAAATTTAAAAGAAATGCCAAAAGTGTGTCCAAATTTAGTAATGAGATTTTCTTAATGTCATCAATAAAAATGTTGGAAAATTTATATCTTTGTCTTACTTCATTTTTGTAATCATTTATCATAGAAAAGAAAAACTTGGCCTATGTTGTGTTTAAAAAACAAGGTGCAAAAAACAAGAACATCAGTTCTCCATTCTTTGAATTCATTCACAGGAATATTTTACAGATATTATAAATGCTCATTGTCACTTGATGGAATCACTCTTTCCTTTCTCTCAATTTTATTCCAATATGTTTAAACCAGCAGAAGTTAGCTCACCTCGAAAAATAAATTATTGTGGAAATTTGATCATTATTTATGGAAGAAGTTGATTTTATTTAGGGCAAAATATGCACATCTATAAAATTAACCAAATGGTGTTTTTACCACTTAAAGCTCTACTTTTATTGAATATAAAAGCCTTGAAAATAAACTGTGGTTTTTGTCTAGGAATATTATAGAGCTGATTGCATAAAAAATCA
Source organism: Latrodectus hesperus (assembly GCA_037975125.1). Taxonomy (NCBI): domain Eukaryota; kingdom Metazoa; phylum Arthropoda; class Arachnida; order Araneae; family Theridiidae; genus Latrodectus; species Latrodectus hesperus. The sequence goes on from CM075857.1 coordinate 49,453,060, forward strand.
TTCGAGTCTGCTATAAGGAAATCTCTACTGAGTTCGAGATGTAAAAATGTTTGTTTCGTTTTTTATACATATTTCTGTAATATTTACTTTTCTTTATGCGAACATATTTTTCACTGTTATGAGAAAATTTCGTAACAGTCCTATCTTATTTTCATGTTCAGTTTCATTTTGGATTATTAGCAAATTCTTCATGAGCCTTTATATGATAAATTCACAGTAAAGAGTTATAACATCTCAGCAAATTACTATTGATTACAAGTTATTAAAGCAGTATAATGATTCGAGTTTTCCCTTTCAGGGCTTAGTTTTGAATTGCAGAAATTGGTGCATGTCTATCAATTTTACTTTATATTCTGAGATTAAATCTTATGATTTTCTTTACTCTGTTTAAAATTGAATATATTTTCCCTAAATACATCTCAGGATTAATAATAACCGCTAACGGAATAACAAGATTGCAGTACATAAATTCTTAATAGTTAAAGATTATCACTTATAATAACTTTAAAACTTTAACCTTACTTAAACAACGATTCGTAATTCATGTATTAACACATATTAGTGCAGCAAAAATAAAAGCATCTTAATATATTCTTTTTAAAATTAAATTTACTTTTCATATTTTCCTATTAAGTAACAATAGAAATTTTTTTTAATGAAATCTTTTAAAACAAAACATTTTGAGTGAGTATTTTATCTTTAAAGCCTCCTTGGTGAAAATTTGTATACCCACAAAATAGTTGCAATATATATATGTGCGTGTAAAATATTTCTTTCTACTACAAAATCTACATATTACATAGAATTTTAAGCGTAATGATTCTCTTTGTAAAGAATCATTTTCTTGTAAAAGTGATCATTTACACACTAGTTGAATTTAAATCTACAAAGACAAATAATAACATATAATGAAATTGACGAAAATTATATTCCATATAAATATATAAAAAAATAGGGAGAAAAATTCCTATTTTCTAAATAATAATATTTGATGAAATTTTTATTGAATAAAAACATTCTCTTGCATACAGAGAGGAAAACGTTCCTAGATTTTCAGTTTTAGACATTAACAATTACAATATTACGAAGCAGTTAATTGTAATTGTTACAGAAAAGCGTTAACAGTTAATTATTGTTTAGAAAAGTATTTTAGAATAGAAATTTTAAAATTACTTTCTTAAAATTAATATATTGGCTATTATGAATATAAAGTACATTTTAAAAAATAAATATATCCTTTAAATTTGAAAACTTATTCCCGGTTTATTCATATAATTGGAAAAAAGTATCGATAGAGTTTGAGTGAATTTTTGCAGAATAATCATTGAAATTATTTTGAGCATCTGGTTTGGCATATTTCCCATAATGATTAAACTGCTTTTTTGTTATTTTTTTCTTTTACTAGCTCATTAAATTTCTTATTTTTGTTTCATCTATATATCCAAAGCGTGTTTCCGTTTTCAAAGAGTGAAGAAACAGTACTCAAGTGAAATGTAAATGTACAATGGCTAATAAGGGCTAAATATTATCACCGAATGTTTTCCTAGAATTCGGTCCCAGATCACCTAATAGCCGATTGTTGCAGTGATGTATACAATATTGTTTGTGAATGTGTATGGAGTTAATGTACAAAAATACAAATTATATTATTTGTATTTGGGAATTTGTGTATTTTTATGTGTTATATGAAATAGAACATTAAGAATAGTCTAGTATGCACATCAGATGATATTAAAGACATTTCTATCATAAAAGATATCATGAAATATTAAATAATATCAGTCATTATAAATATGGCGCATAATTAAATATTTTCCTATATAACCCAACTTTTTAAAACCACTTGTACTTACAAATCTTTTCATTAACCTTCGAAAAATGAATAGGCAATAAATGTGTACTTAATTTTGATATGTTAAATAAATAATATTTTAAATATCTAAGTTTTAGTTTACTTAAATTAAGGCTATTTAGGAATAAAAAAAGGATTTTTTACTCTTAATAACATACATTTCATAAGTCACTTGTTACATAATTTACAGTATATGACATTCTTATTTCACTGAATTATATAATTTTTGTTAGCAAAATTATTATTATTTAGTTTTTAATTTGTGCTTATATTTTATACATGATGATATCGCAAATATTTATAATGAAATATTTTTCTATCATAATGTCACCCATAGTTTCTCATTACTGTTTTTTTTATTTCAATATTTTATAGTTTGAATTTTTTTGGAACTCATTAAATAAACCAATATTGGTACTTTTATTAAAACAAGTAAAAGGTTTTAATAAAATCGGCTAAAAATTTCTTAAATAATTAATTAAATTAAACTTTTTTCATTATAGGAAATGAAATACTGTAGAATTGCTGGAGATATTTTAAGAAAATTAATTGCTGAGAAATTAATAAATTATATATATATATATATATATATATATATATATATATATATATATATATATATATATATATATATATATATATATATATATATATATATATATATTATTTTTTGTTTATAAAAATGTATTTTGTAAATGCATACAGAATAAAAATAAAATAAAATGTTTCTTGTGTTTAAAATTTTTTTTCTTACTGAATATATTTCTTGAATTTTATAATTCGTTTCTATTCTCTTCTGATGACATTAAATTTTGATTAAAAACGCTTAAGTGTTTCTATTTTATTGTAGTACCGCGTTTAATTTTACAATTTTGCTGTTCGTTTAATTGTAAGTTTTATTTTGCTTGGACATACGGTTGTATATTGTTAAATTATTTATATTGGTTTCATTATTATTAATGAAGTTCATTTCTTATAACATAATTAAAGATATTAAAAGGAATCGGAATCAATATTCAAGCAAGAAGAATTTTCTTTAATATTTAAACAAAACACACTTAACTATTGAAAATTAAGAATTTATGATCAATCTAACATTTATTTATTATAATTATTATTTAAAATAGCGTTGAGCAACGTAATTGTTCGCGAGGTTAAATTTTATGAATATTATTTAAATTTAAAAATTTTGTTATTTTTTTCCAAGAAATCTTATTTGTTTTAAAAACGAGATGAATGTTTTAAATTTTGAATAATTGATTTTGTTAATTTATTAACTAATGAGTTATGCACGAAGAAATATATATATATATATATATATATATATATATATATATATATATATGGATGTCTTTTCTCATTATAATTTCGTAATAATATATAAATACCATTTTATAAATTTGACTTAGATATTGCTATTATCTGGATTTGATTCGGCATGTCAATTAATGTTATTATCAAAAATATCTTGTGAAAAGTTTAGAGTGGTCAATCATATTAGTTCAATGTGACTTAAAATTGAAATAAAAGTTTATAATAACATGTAATTTAAAATAATTTTATATAATATATTCATTAAATAATAATTTAAAATAGTTTAATTCATTCGTAATATTTTAAATTAAAGGAATCAATATATTTCTTAAATTCTTCAATTAATTAACTGTCATAATTTTTGCTATAGGAAATGAATTTTTCTATCAGTTGAATTGTGTTTCAAATACTTGTAACAAACATTTTCTGTCTGAATAAAATTTTTTGGTTGAAAATTACATAATATATTCTTCTTCTGCTCTTAGTTTTTCATTCTTTGCAAATTTGCTCGTTGCGTGATATTTTGTGACAGGTTATTTCGAATAGCTTGTTACTACTAGCATGATGAATTAATGTTAAATTCTGTATTACAACTTTTAACCTGTACAGATTTTTATGATAAAAAATCTTAGTTGTCGTTATATGAAAACTAGGTTTTTGACTTGATAAAATTAGGTTTTCTGCTTGATAAAACGATCACCAAACGATATATTAACAGTTGAGAAGTTTTGGAAATATATAATTATATCTAAAATGTATTTCTGACTTAATATGTATTTCTGACTTAAATATAATCGATATTTGAAAAAAAAGATTTTTTTGCAGCTTTAATTCATTAAAAAATATCTGTTCGAATAACATTTGTTAAAGCTGGAAGTTGTCTTTTTAAATTCGATCAATTTTTTTCATTCTTGAAGTCCTACTATAAAAATGCATGCATTTAGTCAATGACAGCTTCATGCCAATTTAATCCGTATTATAAAAGTTTCTCAAGTTAAAGGGAAAAAAATTTAATTTAATAACGAGAGTAAAGTACAAAAAAGCTTATTAGCAAAAAGACGTGATTAAGACAAATCTTTAAAATTTGAATTCTAAATTTAATATTGTAACAGTTTTGTAAGATGTTGATTAATATACTAAAACCACTATATATATATATATATATATATATATATATATATATATATATATATATATATATATATATATATATATATATATGTATATGTATATATATATATATATATATATATATATATATATATATATATATATTTATATATTTGTTCAAGTTCATGAAATATTTAACTTGTGCATAACTATAATAATTTTAAAGAACAAAAACCAATTAAGTTATTTATGAATTTACACTGCGAAAAAGAAGTCTATGAAACCCTCACAAAATAAAATTTTTGAGTTCGCAACCAAACAATCGAGAATAAAAACACATCATGCAGTTTCGGCTATAAAGTATTATTTGCATAGTTAAATTTAAATAAGCTGATAAAATTTTTTCATTATTATTAAACAAAACCAATTTTAATTTTCATTCGAAGCTTCTGTTAATCCACATTTACTTATAGCAAAATATTCAAAATCTTAAATGCGATAAAAAAAAAAAAGAATCGTTGTTTTATGTCTCAACCTTTTCCTAGGTTTAGAGTTCATTTAGAGGATTTAAAGAGGATTAGGCTTGAAAATGTATCTAAGAAGATTGAAAGAGGTATTGTTAGAAATTTTTGAGTACAAAATATCGCCATGAGCAATATCAAATCCAGTAATTGATGTTTAGAAAAAAATTGGTTGGGATTTAACACTTAAAATTTCTACGAACACTTGTTTTAAGTGTGGAATGTAACGTAATTACATTTGGTATATTCAAAATGTGTTCGTTTTCTGTGATGAGAAGATTCTTTTATCGACCATCAATTAAAATTCTATGGTCAGTATTAATACAAAACAGTATTTGAACTTAAGCTCTTATAATGCTCTATCAATAATACTATGATGATCTCTTTAAAAAAATGTAGATTTCCTTTGTTTTTTGTTGGGAAATAAGTAACATTCAGTATCAGTGCTTATCAAATTTTTCCTAATGTAAATATATATATGGGAAAATTTGTATCAATAATTAACAGTACGGTGCTCGGTAACATGGCGTTTTTATTCAGTTACTATGAAATTAATTTTGGAAAAAAAAGAATAGTATCTTGGTTTCTCAGATTATGATTTTATTGTTTGAATATAAACTGATTGAATTTTAGAAAAATAGGAAAATCTTATTATAATGGGCTAATGGAAATTATGACAGCTTAACTTAAATATTTAAAAATATATAATCGTGATTTGGTACAGAATAAAAAGGTATTCTACATTTTTATTCTGTAAAAATATTTATTACATATTTGATATCTATGAAAATTACTTTTACTATGAATAATACTTTTAGTAATTTCTCAGCATTTTGAATCTAAATTTATTTGAGAAGTTTTTGGATATTAGTCGATTTCTGGAAACAATCCGGAATTGAATGAATAATCCTATTTCTTTTGAGAATGATAAATATGCAGATTGAAAAATATATTAGTCATACATTTGATGGCATGCAAATATTAGCTCATTGTGATCTGCCGGTAAGTTAAATATGCTCTTTCGACGTTTATAATTCTCTTTTGCAATGCATATGTATTTATTTAGGAATCTTAACTGTGAAATCAATACGTGGCCCAAAATTTCGTATTATTTTAACTTATTAAACATTGGACTTTGCTTATGGTATCTTCTTCAAACTGAAAGATTGTAACGCAATTGTATTGAATATATTTGTTGGTAAGTATATCTGATAATCCATAATGTTTTTAAAATCTGTATTATCATTTGAAGTATCAGTAATATTTTTTGTTACCTAAAAGTAAAGATTTATAAAGAATGTAATGCAACATCCTTTTGTCATTTTCTTAATGATTCTGAAGTATTTTATTCGTGTAAATGGCTTTATGACTTTATAAATATGCAAATGGATTATTTAAAAATCAAATTAATCTAAATGTGTACTAACAATAGAATTTACGGAATAAAGTAAAAGAGAATATGAAATTTATTCTTATCTTATGATGAAAAGTTTTGTAAAAATTTCTTAGGTGGCGCGGAGCATTTAATTTCTCATCTTTTCCTAAATGTTATAATTGATAAATTTTACTAAAATATTTTCCTAAAATCTGCCTATGATATTCATTTGGGCGTAATATTTTAGAAATACAATAATAAAAGAAAAGTTTTTTGAATATTTTTTTATTATTTAATTATGAGTCGTTGTCAAAAGTATAGCATTTATTTTACCATCCAATGCAAAGGAAATTGTAAATTTGTCGGGGTGAAATTAATTTCTTTTGTGAAATGTTGGTAATCAGAGGATATATGTATTCTCAGCACAGATTTTAATATTTAATCCTATATAAAACTAACTCAATATGACCAGTTTATTTAATAATTACGTTCAACTTCCTGCATATTTATGATCATTAGATAAGTACCGCAATTATAGTCATTATTTTTCAATCTGTACTCCAAACTCCTAATCTGGTATAATTCAAACTGTTATTGCGTTTCTTTAGTGTTTTTAATGATAAACTTACTTTTCTTTCTGAAAATTCTGAAAGATTCAAACTTTTTACTGCTTTCCCAATTTTATGAAAATTTTGATAAATTAATCTTAAAATGCCCTTCAACTTAATAAAAGAATTTTTGTTTTGATAATTAATTATGAGTTAGAAAATTAGGTTACCAAAGAAAGCATAAGTTAAGTATAGAAATATTTGTAAATAGCTCAAAAACAAAAGCTTTATAATGTGTTTTAAATACTTTTTAATTTATAAAATTTAAACATTTAGTTTTTGATTTTATTATTATTTATAGTTACAACTTTATAGTTATTATTAATATATTTTAAAATTTAGTTCCTTTTAATTTTGCTTTCTAATAGAATATTTTACAATGATATTTTGTAATCTAGAACTCCCGAAAAATTTCTGCTCACCTGAGCATTAAGTATAAAGAATGTTCTACAAAAATCATTAAAAAAATTCTACAAAATTCATATTCTACAAAAAGCTGCTCCAAAAAATAAAGTATAAAGATAATTTCGATGGAAAATGATGAAGAAGATTTTTACATGTATTAAAATATAAAAAAAGAAGCTGAAGCTTTGAAGTAACATGTTATATAGATAAACTACTTTATATACATTAAAAAATTAAAATGCATCAAAATGCTTTTTTATAATATTGTTTCCAGAAATTTTAAATTGGAAATAGAATGTTAACACACAAATATATAAAATAAATTCTACAAAATTGCTTATTAGCGAAATCTCTTAAAATGTAAAACCTTTCAGACCTTATCAACATAAAAACAAGATATCATTTTACATCAGAGTGTTCATATATATATATATATATATATATATATATATATATATATATATATATATATATATATATATATATATATATATATATATATACATACATACACCCAAATATATAATTTTATACATTTTATATGCATGTATAATATTTTATTGTATAGATTTTTTGATATATGCAGTGTTTGTCTATTAAAAAAGATAATTATCTTCACTATCACTATATAAGTTTAATTGTTTATTGATGTTTGTTAGTATTCAATCATATTAATGTAATTACAAGAACTATAAATGCGTACCATTTCTGAGATATTGACATCTCCGGATGAATATAGGATACTCATCAATAATTGGTTGAAAACAATGGCATGCGATGACATCGTTCATATAGTCAGGAATTTTCCCCTTCCCCATTTTAGCCAGCCATACATGCGTGTAAAATGTGCCAGTGTGCTGAAAGAACGATAGAAATTCTTTAAAAAATAAAGCAAAATAGAGTTAAATAAATTCCTTATTTATAATATTCTACATGAGAAATACACAATTTTATTCATCGAAATTTTAAACTTAGTTACGAAATTAATCAACAGATGGCGCTGTAATTCGAAAACATCAGCAGGTTCTTCTTTTTATACTTCGCTAATTCTGTACCGCAAATGTTGGTTATTTAGAAAAAGATTTTTAAACGGTTTAAGAGAATATTCCTTCCGTTTACTCTCACTTTGTTTTATTCCATTCGAAAGCGATATTGGGAAGTGAACTTTTGTGACTGATTTCAAAAATAGACTGAGTAAAATCGTATTTTTTAAGTATAAAGCAGCAAACAATACTGCGTTTTTCGATTTTTTTTATGTTCTTTTTGATAATTACAAAACTTTTCTAAAGTGAGTTTCTAGTAATATTCTCTTTGTGAAGTTAGGTGATTTTCTTATAATATTATGAACATGTTTATTTGCCAAAAATTGAAATATTATGCATTACATAATTGATAACTTTAATTCCAAAATTTCCTAATAGTTGCAAAATTATATGCAAGTATCTATATTATTAAATTAAATTAATTATTGCATTTCTGCCTTAAATATTTTATTAATGTAGATTTTCTATGTATAAAAACTTGCAATTTCCTTGCATCCAGATCATTAAATGCTATTTGAAAATCGATAGATTCTTTGCATATCCTGCCATATTTATTGAGTTGTACGTGAATCGTTTAAAATAGTCTCAAATGCTTAACTGTATGCTTTGTTATTTTGCAGCTTTTAAAAGAAAAAATATAATACATTTCTTAGTCATTAAAGGATTGTTTTATTGCAGAACCTAACACATTTAAATAAATTCTTTCTTATTACATTTCGATAAAACGATATATACGAAACAAATTTGAAAATTAATTCATTAAAAACACTGATTATCTAAGTTTCTGTTGTTCAGACTTTTCGTTTTGTCTTCAGAGTGATATGTATATTAAACAGGAAAAGCTTTATATTTTTAGTTAATGAACCTTATCAATTGATTAAAGAAATTGTTGCTTATTTCTAACTATTTGCTCTAAAACAATGTATCTGTTACTTTATGAGATGAAAATCAGCCATACATAGCTGTTCAACTTATTACTTATTTCTTTTTTTGTGTAATATTCATATTTACATATTTTATTAAAATAGATTTCTCGGTTATATTATATCAATAAACTGAGAATAATTTTCTCTTAACACATTTTGGAGTATATTTATTATTCTTGTTATTTAAAATTAAAAAATTTAACTGTTATTTAAAATTATTACCCCTATTTTGTTTTAATATATATTTTATTGCTGTTCGTTTAATTATTATCGTATATTCTTAATATTGGATAGCATAGGATTCTACTTTGATCTAAATTTTTAAAAATATATTCAGGTTTATTTAATGTCTCTTAGTAAGCAGTCTAAAATTTATTGAAAATAAAATACATTAAAAACAGAAAAATATATTCCCGCACCATAACCTTTATTTGATCAAAAATATAGTATTTCCGATTAAAAAAATATTAAATTGCTTGTTAAATACTAAAAATTATTAAATTAAATGTTTGTTTTAAAATTATTAAATTGAATTCATTTATGTGTTTGCGCATATTTCAATTAAAATCACATAATTTAAGAAAACTTTTTTGAATAGTTCTAATAAATGGGCATGAAGAAGTTGAACAGTTATATAGGAAAATATAACGCTAATATATATCTTGCGTTCTCAAATATACAGGAACAATTAATAAATAGATTTTCATTAATAAAGTAAATTTAATTTTCTTATTAAATTAAAGTTTAAAAATGTGCAAAATTCTGAATATAATTGAATGTTTATTGAATAACTGTTCTTTATATAAATATATTCTTAATTAAATTTCCTTTTCATTTAATAAACCATAAAAGCATATCAATTTATTGGCAGATTTTATGAAAATGAATTGTTAAAAAAGTGAAGTCTGTTAGACGAAATAAATTTATTAAACAAGTTGTGGAGGACCCAGGCGTAAAATAAAATCAATACGATGCGACTATGAAGATGTGCGTTCTAAAAATAATACTGTCGCATGATTATAATCGATGTTTGAAACTGGCAAATTTCTAGTAAATGCTTCATTATATAATATTTATTTAAGCTGAAATTGCTTTGTCTAAACTTGCTTTATTTTACTAAAGATACGCGTTCTTAAAAACATGCGCATTTATTGATCGCATGTATGTATGTGTCTATATATATATATAATTAGCTGAAATGTGTTCAGAACAAATTATTATAAGATAAGTATTGAGATTTAATAAGTTAAATGTACTGTTTTCATTTCCGAAAGTTTTGCATATCTGTTATTTCTCAAAGCATTGTTGTCAACAAAATTTACTTTTTTTCAAAAAAGTTAATTTGTTCATATTATTTGAAATTAAAAAAAGTACTGAATTTTTATATTTAACCATGAAAAATGTTGAAGTTTTCAGTATTTAAACTTCTCACTATACCGATCCTATACTTTGAATGACGGAAAATTCTTTTAATGTATTTACTGTCTTTGTATGATAAATAAAATCCTTTATCCAATATTTTTAAGAAATGGGTGTGCTATATTAAATTCTGAAGTATATTTGAATATTTATACTTCTAATTGTATAAAATTTTTATATATATAACTTATTCTGTGTTTATTAATAAATTGTTTTGGAGTTTCTTTTCTTGGCATCAGTTTATCATATTTAGTACTATTTATGCGATATCAGCATTATAAAGATACTGTTGTGAGATTACATCTGGAATTAAACCAAAATAAATTAACAAATTATATTGAAAAAGGTTTATTTCAGCTCAAAATAAATTAACAAATTATATTGAAAAGGTTTATTTCAGCTAAACTAGACTATATAAGAGAGTATATAAAATGTAATGTAGGAATGTTTTAAATAAAATCAGTAAAAAATAATACTAATACAATTTCTGCTTTTGTGTCACCTTAGCGTGGAAACATTCTCCTTTATATTAGATTTAATGGTTAATATAACTTATCTTCTCAATATAACCTATTTAAGTGTAATCATTTTTCGAGTTAAAAGTGTTCTAATTTGGACTAAGACAACACAAGCTTAATAATTTCATTTATAAATTGAAATGATTAAATAATTCTAATAATGAACTCAATGTTTGAGTAAAATTATGCTTAATGAAATTAAAACAGAATAGTTTTTTTTTACAATATAATCTTAGGAAGTTATCTAATGATTCTACAGAAATGTTAAAATATCGCCATTTGAGTGTCTTTCAGCAGATAATTGGAATGTTTTCTGCAAAACATGAAATTTAGTTTTTTGAATGTCTCCAATTTTACTCCTGTCAAAATAATTACCTTCTGGTATAGTACAGGCTTCCCCTCTCGTTGTCTGTCTGCCAAAATAATAGCTATTTACCATGGTAATGTGGTTTCCATTAATTATTTCCGTTAATTATTATCATTATTATGGAAATTTTATGCTTACTGTACCATAAATGCTTGGCACAGTTTGTCCAAGACAGGACCTTGTGCCATTAATGCCAATTAAACTTCACACAATCAACAATCAATTTACTGTTTTAAATAATTGCTTGAAATCATGAGGATAATACTAGTAAAATAAGACTAAATAAGAGCAGAAAATTAGTAGATTTTAATCGATTTCTAATCGATTAAGTTTAAAATTGTATTGAAAAGTATTAAGAGATTTGTAAAAAGATTTCGATGACCTAGATGAAGTTCTGTGATAAACTTCATGATATCAATTATTCATAGCAATGAGAAAGCATGCTATTATTAAATTAATTTGTCCAACATTTTCTCAAAATGTTATGTGATATATTTTGGATCGAAGTATTTTCTTCATGGTAAAGAGTCTGTGGGATATTGTATAATATCTTAAATTTGAAATGACAATGAAATATGAAATATTATTCATCTGATTCACATGCGCAATGAATGGAATTTGCCAACAGGAGATACTTTCAGCCAGAAAGTAACGAGTCTGTGCAATATTCTACAATATCTAAAATTAGGAATGGTTATGTAATGTGAGATAATATCCATCTATACGCATGCGCGATAAATGGAATTTGCCAAAAGGAGGCGCTTTTGATCTAAATCAATGAATTAATTTTTTCCAAATGTATACAATATATATATAAAGAAGAGAAGAATTTGGATTATACTTATAAATGCTTGGTTTCCCTTTTCTTATTTTTGTGTGTATCGTTGTTTTCTTGTTAAAAGATTACATTTGATCGAAACATTTGATGTTAAATTAAAACCTAATATAACATTTTATCTTGTTCTATAACGTATTTTATTGATGTATATATGTTTATGCCTATATCCATGTATTGTTTTGCTTGGAAAGTACCATGAAGGTTAAATGTACGTTGGTTCAAGCACCTAATTTCCACAATGCATTTTTCAACTTTCTTATATAAGCTTATCCATTTTTTTGGATTCAGACTATATCTTAAGCTTTATTTACTCATCAGACCGTGGAATTTTACTGCTTAACGAACCAAAGTTGGCCATGGCACATTACCACCTTCCTCCGTACACCTCTTCATCATTTCACCTTGGAAAAAGGAATAAGTTAGCTTGTATGAAAAAAAAGCTTTCAAATTGTATTACATATGTTTGCTAGAGAGAGAAACGAAGGGGTGGCAGACTTCAACAAGGTCAGAGCCGGATTCAAAGTATGTAGGCTCAGCTCGGAACAATAGGACCCCTTCTGTTCTGATTGGACAGTGAAGCTTTTTTGACTTATTTAGGTGGATGACCGACATCTAGCCTTTGGGCGGTTGGCTCAGAGCAACTTGTTACTAATCACAATAACTGTCAACTCTAACCTAATTTATAACTCGGATGTCCTCCAACTCCACATCTCTTAGAATAAATAAATTTTATTTTTGGAAGACTTTTACATGCAAATTCTATAAGTTTGAAACGTTCAAGTCTGACACCTCTATTTTGTGACCTTAATCCTAAGATAATACAGAAATATTGGAACATGTTTTTAAAATTTTTTTTTCATGGTTACTGTACTGTTTCCATTCTACCCAATTATAATTTTAATATTCTGAATATCTTTAATATTGTAATTTACTTTTATATTTTTCATTTTAAAAATAATAAGTTTGACATTGCTTTTTTCCCCAACTCTTTTAATTATTTTATTGCTATTCTCTGCTACTATGAATTTTAAGATACATGTTTTTAATTATCCCATTTTTACATTTAAGCCTGCATAGTTATTCTTATGAATCTTTATCTGAGAAAAGTTAGATTGTGTAATTATAATCGATTGTGTTTTCAACCGTAACTTCTTTTTGTTATACTTTATTAATGAACTTACTATTAATCTAATGATTGTTTAAAGATTTTTCTTATTTGATTTACGGTTTTCAATTAAATTATGAAATTAATATTGAAGATTTTTGTGATTAACTATATTTTATTTGCGTGCGCGATCTTTGTGACTAGTTATTTAATTTCTATTATTTGCTTCTGCAATCAGTAGTTGGATCGATGTAAAAATTGTATTGAAATAAATTTTATTTATTGTTAATTTTATCATAATATTTTAATATTATATGTGTGCGATCTATTTTTATAATTATTTTCTTTTATTTTAGGTTATTCTCATTGCTGATAGTTTTTCTTACTTCAAATCTGAAGAATAACAATAAATGAAACTATATTTCTCCCACTTATGGAATATCAATATCAAGGAGAATTTTATGTACACTGTGTGAATAAACATTATTTAGATTTTTCGCGTGTTTGTTAATCTATAAAAGTTATTATAATGGTAAGTATATTTTGATTATTTTATATTAATATATTTGTCACCGTGTAATGTTTATTTATTGTTATGTAAATGTATAACTAATGAATTAAAATTTTATTAAAATATACTAAATTAATTGCTTTTGCATTCTCTCATTTAAAAATAACGTTTATCAATTTGCAATTAACAAGTGGTATTTTGTTCTGTTTTGAATTTATGCTTACAAAATTATAAATAAACTGAATGTATGTTCAAATTATATACTACATTTGCATCCATGTATTTATATTATTTTAATTGCACCTTTTTAAAATAATTCTTTTCCTGATATGTATCACTTTTTATATATTTAAAGACGTTGATCGCATATACAAATACTTTCGTCTAAAACTGATAAAAAAAATTGTTTTGTAACCACAAATAAAATTTATATACAGCCTTGAAATTCCAAAATTATAATCTAAGATACGGTTATCTATTTATGCGTATTTTATGCAAATTAGCTAAGTTCAAAGATGGTTTTGCAAACACGATATCTATAATATATGTCTAATAAATTAACGGGTTCTAGATTCTCAACATACCATTAATCAACTCATATTATCTGAAAAACATAGAGTCATTTTTATTTGGGAAGGGGCAAACTTTGTGTGTGGCTCAAATGTTTTTAGATTCCAGTGTAAAACATAATTCGTTAAGATCTTTTTTCCTGGAATATGATATTATATTGCATAAAGACTTACGCGAAGCATAAGATATTGGGTGTGTTTAATTACTGTATCTTTAGTTTTAACAACATTAATAGTACAGCAAAGAGTTGGCCATAACTAAAACGCATGATTGGTTTTTTATTCGCTATCGCAATGATAGAAGCATTTTGCGTAACTTGTCAACTGATTATATTTATGAAGACAGTTATCAATTAATTGCTTTTACGATTATTTGGGTATTATTTATTGAGACTGGTATCTTCTTTCATCAAATTGAATTATTAATATTCCCCTGTAATTTTGATTTGAGATTTCAAACATGTTTATGCTTCTTAGAGTTAAAATTAAGTAGCATTTAAATTTGAAAACTTTTCAATATCGAGGCTTTATTTTTTACAGTAATACCTCAGTTATCCGTATTCCATATGTTAGCATCGCTGATTATGTGAATGGCTTTTACAGAATTTCAGAAAAATAAATTAAACTGAAGAAGAGATGGACAATGAGAAAAAAGAAAAAGCTCAAGAAAAGGAAAGGTGAGAATAAGTAAGGAGAAGATGAGAATAAGAGTGAGAGAGAGAGAGAGAAGCCGAGTTGTTCAGAAACATTCGTTTTGAAAATTCCTGGATGCTCAGAAGTTAGTGCCGAAGATATGGGAAAATGGATTATGAGTCAAATCCTGGATTTAAAATTGCAAATTATGACTTATTGAAAGTGTCGAGGAAAAGAAGACTACCCTAATGTCCTTGTTGAAGTAGACACGGGACTATCATCTAGTGAAGCAGTTGCCAGCTTTGAAACTATTTTGAAGTGGATGGAGCGTCAGTCCGAGTGTGACCATATGAACATTCTCATTGTCAAGCGGATGCGCCACTTGCCCGCCCAAAAAACATATGAAGACAGTGTAATAGCTTTCTCTGATCGAGATTTTACAAGCAATGAGTTTCATTTATAGCACTGTACATGCATACTGTATGAATGTACAGCACTGTAAGTACCTCAACATGTAAAAATGCTGCCTTTTCATTTAATTGATTATGGTTCTTTTTTGTTAAAAAAATATTTAGTTTTTTCTTTCATTTTCAATGTGCAAAATTAATTAAGACTCCATATTTAAAACCCTTTAAAATAATAAATTTTTTAGTTATCCAAATGGAGTCCGGTATCAATGATTGTATCAATTCCATAGTAGATATATGTTTCTCTTTATCTGTTAGTTTATTGGTATATTAATTTTCTAATTTAAAAAAATAATATTTTATGTAATATATGGACTGGTTTATATTTTTAGTATGGCCTTTTTTAAATATATATATATATATATATATATATATATATATATATATATATATATATATATATATATATATATATATATATATATATATATATTAGTTTTCTAATTTCTCAAAATATTAATAATTTATGGGAAATATGGAATAACTCATATTTTTTGGGCATATAAGTCAAACATTTATGTTGAGCAAATCATTCTTAAGAATATTATTTGTAATATCTCAGCACTACAAGTTCCATAAAGTCTGGCATTTTATTGCTTACAAGATTACTATATTCAATAATTAACCTTTCCGAACAAGCCCACTTATATGTGACTTGCTCATTAGCTTTATATTTTCCATTAATCATAAATTTCTTGCTAAGGTATTACATCAAACCTTTGTAGTTGTTTCATTCTCTGTTAATTATGTGATAAAATAGTCTTGTAACATTTTCCATACCACTTGATGTTGAGAATAGTTCATAGCTTTTCTGCAATGTTAATAAGATAAAATGTTCTCTTTCTGCATTCTTTTATCTCAATATAAATAATGTTAACAGTTTATAGATTTCAGTAGAATGCTGTATTCAAGATGGTTTACCAATCGATCACCTTTATGAAGGTTTGCTTACAATAAATCCCTATACTTTTTGATGTATTGTCATATTAATTACTGAGGTAATATTTGTTCTTCGATTATAATATCGATTAATTATTTTACTATGGGAATCATTTTTAAGATAATGAGTGGTATTACTTTTAACGTATTACAATATTTCTCTCGCATCCATATTTATACTTTTGAAAGTATCTGAAAATATTAAATTTTTGTTGATTACTACAGATGAGTTATATTTGTTGCCAATAATTCATATTTTTTTCGGTGTTGAGTAATTTCGTTAATTCTTTCACATAGAAAATAATTTTTACTGTTTTTTGATTTATGTGATCAATAATAAGACTTTTGTAAGCCCTAATTCGGTTATTTAGTTGAAACGTGTTTTGTAGTCGCTCAGATTTTATGTATTCCAAATTACTTTAAGCCCGATCATTCCATTACATATGTAACCCAAAGTACTATTTTTTTCGTATTTTAAGAATGGGTTCACGTAAACTTGAATTGGAAAGAAAATAAATTAACAGAGTTCGTTAGCTCCTATATATTTAATTGTTTACGCTACTGTTCTGAAGTCATAAATTTGAAAGCTAATATATGTATATTAGTTAAAATTATAAGTACCTACTTATATATCAGAAAAATAAATTAAGAAAACTGAGTTCTTAAAAGAGATTCTCATCTCATTGTTAAAGTAGTTGATTTGACAAATTTTGTGGCCTGTTAGTTTGATTTGTTTATTACTTCGTTGGTACGAACTAGCAAACAAAAGCTAATTCGATCGAAACATAACATAGAAATAGCAAAAAAAGTGCTCTCTATAAAATTTTTGGAATTTCGTTGGGATTTTTGAAATTTTCTCTTATGAATAAGTACATTTGATGCAGTAGAATGCAATAAAATTGGATAGAATTGAAGATTGTAAAATGCATTCGCAAAAACTATTCTATCGATTATTATATCTTAGATACATTAGACCAATAATAGCATGGGAATCATAAAGAAACAAAGACTAAGTCCTTTTTCTGTCATTTGGGAGGACTTTATTTAAAAAACCTACTTCGCAGAAATTAATTCGGCAGATATGTGTAAAATTACCAATGCTTTATAACGGAATATTTCTAATTCATTTTTTTAAAAAATCATTTGTCATTAAGTGCGAATATATACACTACTGACCATTAAAATTGCTACACCAAGAAGGAATGCAAATAACAAAACGATATTTATTGGACACATACATTATAGTGGAAAGAACAAGTGTTTAGTATTACAGGAAATTAGGATGTATAGATCTTGAGAAATCAATACTCAGAGCAGCCACCTCTGACTGCAATAACAGCATTTATCCGCCTAGGCATGGAGTCAAACAGAGATTGTATGGCATGTACGGGGATCTCAGTCTATACAAATTCAACACTATGCCACAGTTCATCGACAGAAGTGGATGGTGAGTGATGGCGTGCCAATCGCTCGGCAACCACTAACCACACGTTCTCAATTGGTGACAGATCAGGAGAACGTGCTGGTCAGGGTCGAACCTATTCTGTATCAAGGGAGTTCAGAAAACAGTACGGGCAAAATGCGGTCGTGCATTATTAAAACAAAGCATTATCCTATTAAAACATATCCTATTAAAACAAAGCATTAGGGAGGCCTCGAAGATAGGGCAGAGCCATGGGCCTTAACACATCGAAAATGTAACGGTTGCTGTTCAAAGTGCCGGTAATGCGAACAAGAGGTGATCGAGATGTGTATCCAGTAGCACCTCATACCATCACTCCTGCAGATGGGCCAGTATTGCGATGTCCAATGCAAGCTGGCAATGCGCGTTCTCCACGATGCCTCCAAACACGGATGCGGCAATCATGGTCCCGTATACAGAACCGAGATTCATCTGTAAGGATGAAGTGATGCCATTCCCGCGTCCAGGATCGTCGCTGATCACACCATTGAAGGCGCTCATGTCTGTGACGCAGGGTCAATGGTAGCCGAAGGCATGGTCGCCGTGCAGACAATCCATGCTGCTGCAAACGTCGTCGAACTGTTCGAGCAGAAACTTGTTGCCTTGAAAAGAACTCCATTTCTCGACTCAGGGTTCGTGACGTGGCTGTACGATCCCTTGTGACCATGCGGATAAGATGTCTGTCTTCTCTGCTGTTAGTGATGGCGGGTCACTGAGATCCTGCATGACGTTCCGTATGATTGACCTGAACCCATCGATTCCATATTCTGCTAACAGTCATGGGGTCTCGACCGACGCGAGCAGCAATATTGCGGTACAATAAACCGCAATCCCGGCAGGCTATAATCCTTCTTCGATCAAAGTCAGACACGTGCTGATAGGCTTCTTACACAAGGCATTGCAACAACTTTCTTTGCCGAAAACAACGTTGAAAACGAAATTGAGTATGAGAAAACTGCTGTCAAATCTCTAGTTTTATACACATTGTAGATGCCGCTACTGTCGCCTGCTTTGTATGAATGAGCTGAATATATAATCATTTGCATATCACAGCAAGTTCTACCTGTCATGTAAATTTCACGTGTTTGGTGTTCCGCTTTCCTGGTGTAGCAATTTTAATGGCCAGTAGTGTAGAAATATTTTCTTTTCTTATTGTGCTATGTTTCCGTTTTGCTTTTGGGAATTTTTTACTCAAATAAATTGATAGATGCTCTGCTTTATGCTGTGCTCTAGTTGAGACACTATCACTATTATTCCTATATCACTTATATCTACTTGTATTAGAAATTTTTAATCAAAATTAGAGAAAATAACACAGGTTTGTTTTTTTAGATCTTACTCAAAATCAGTAGTAGTCATCTAGTATTTTTATAGTCTTTCAAATCTATATGATAAATAGAAATAATAGTAATTTTACTGCTAAATTTTTGAGGAAAACTTAATGGTTAAATTGCGTGCAAAAAAATACTTGGTTTATATCAGATTTTCCTAGATAAGTCCATGCAACTAAATATGTTAAACTGGCATGTAACAAAATAGTTAAAATATATTAAATTAACTTTAAATGTATTTTACACACTGCTTAAAAACATTTTAAGAAAATTTTATTTAGTGATTGAAATGATTTAACTGATTTTTCTCGCCAGCTTTGCCGATCTTTTGGTATGGGTTACAGCTATGGTTACAGACTTTTGTACTGCACTCGTGCACTGATTTTAATTGCAATAATTCTTCTTTGAACGCTAAAAGAATAATTTATTTGATTTATTTTTTGCTGAAATGACTGATAATCTGTTCTTTTCCTAATTCGTTATTTATTATTCGGTCTCATATCTTTTAGGGACCCTTTTCAGGCGCCCTTTTTCCAAGGTCTTCCATCTTCTAAAAGGAGCATTTGAAACCTCGTTTCTCAGTTGGGGAGAAGATCTTATCTTTGGACACTTTTAAGTATCTTTAACTTCCTTCTAATTGAAACGGGAGAATACCATCATTTAGTTTCTTATCTCTTTCGCTTGGTGGATAAAATGGGGTTTTTCTCGTATGACTTTTTATCATTGGGAGTCCTTATTTTCTGAGGATATCTATTCGTTTCTTTTTTTTTAATTTTACAACTTGATTTTCTGACGTATAATAATGTTCAACTCACTTTTTCTCAATTATCTTAATCTTGTGGACAATTTTATTGAATACTTTTTAATTTCATCCGAGCTATGGGAAGACTTTTAAAGTGCTTGCCTTATGCTTATTTTTGCTGTACCATCTTCAGTAATTTTTGATGTATTAAGTATTTATATTTAATTCTATCAGCTCTTGCTCGTTTGAATATCTCGAATAATATTTCGTTTGAAATTCTATGCTTGAATATTTCAATTGAAGTGCATTATTCATAAATGAATACGAAAGAATAGCGAACAGCTGCTAAAAACAACAGTTAAGCTGATATTAAACAATTCAAAATTAATATTAATTAAAATATTTTACAACATTTATTTCAAATTAGAAAAACAAGCATGTTAATTTAATTCTGCTTTAGTACAAGATACAAGTACAACCAGAAAAATGTTTTCGGCAAATTTTTTATGAACTTGCATGGATTTTTTGGAGTCTTGCTTTTTATGGAAAACTAATATTATTCTGAGGTTGTGAGGAATTGAAAGAAAAATAGTTAACTTACGTATCACATTATGAAGAACCTTCTTTCGCGACAATATTGAATCGGCCTTACTTATTGTCTGCAATACATATGCAGAATCAAACTGTAAGATAAAATTATCCCTCTAATATCTCAACCCTTTTTGAAGATTGCATTAATATTAATTAATCTTGATAATTAAAGCTATAAAAAGTTAAAATTTGGTACGAATAAAAACTAGCCATTTTTAGTGAATTCATAAAAAATTCTGTAAATATGACCTACCCTTTCGCTATTCCAACACAAAAATTTAATTTGGTAAAAAGAAAATATTTTAAGCAGTGTTGTTTGAAAACAAATGTTTTTCCGCAAAATAAAATGGTTACTACACACAGTGTCCAACTTTATTCATAATAAAATATTTCATAAAATACACATGTGCATATTAAGAAGATATGAAATTTATCGAAGTTTTTCTTAATTGGTAGTAAATAAATAGCTGTATAATAATTTTATTTGTTATTTTTCATCACATCACATATATGCTAAATTATGATCTGCAATTTATAAAAATTATCGTCTGCGATACATTTTTTAAAGTTAGTATCGCAGACGATATTTTTTTCTAAGTGAAAAGATATCGTTTGGAGAATATTTTTCTTCACTTTTCTGAGGGCTGTTTATGTGACTGTGTCTATAAGAGAGACCTTGAAAGTTAAAAATCGACTGAAAAGAAAAGGCGATTTCGAGAAAGCGTTAAAACATTTATGTAGTCTACTCTCCACATTCTGTGAATCCTTGACCTTCAAGCGACATTATTAAGGACAGGTTGACTTTCACCTTTTATCCTGCCGTGCGTGTATAGCTGGCTCAAAAGCAGTTTTACGGCACCGTTAAGATCGGTATGTTCAGGAGAAAAGGCAGCTATCTCCTTAACCGGACATGCTTACCTGTCGGCGTTAAGAACCTTGCAGCAGATTTTTATCTCAATTTAACGAATTTTTTCTATTATTTCGATGCAAAATTATATGTTCAACTCGGGCGTTTTTATGTATCTTTGCATTCAGTACATCTACAATCATTAAAAAATACTTCTTAAGTACTCACATAGAATTACAGTATTTTATGTAATTCTGTATTGCTTTAAGATTTTAAAATATTAGTAGAATATGTTTTGATTTGTCAAAATAATTAAAATAATTAGTAAAAATGTTCTCAATTATATGTTAGAATGTAAGTTTATAAGTCTTATATAATTTAATAAATTGGTTAATTTATTATTTTTGTATTAGCTATAATTAAAAGTTTATGAGCTAAACATATTTTGATTTAAAATGGAATTTTCCATAATTTGCTTTTGTAATGAAATTTATGAAAGTCATTGCTTCTGTATGTTTCTACCAAAAGATTAATCGATACTTTGTAAATTTTGTACTTTTTAAATAACTAAGTTATACTCTGCATACGTAGAATTTCACATTTCATTATAGAATCAATGAAAACTCATAATTAATTACTCGAAATGTATTATTTACTCTCATTTCTGTTTTACTGTTAAAATTAATGTATTCTTTTTTATACACAAATACATTTATATGGTTCTTTTTGTATTCTGTTCATATCCTTGCATTAAAAATTAAATTATTCAAGCGTTTTAATATGTATGATTAATTTTATTTTTCCATTGCATTAACTTTAATCTATAAAAAAGTTATTTTATAATAGTTATAACAATTTCTAGGAGTTTTAATGTTACTCTAGTTGTTCTCAATACAAAGTAAATCCCTAAACTATCTTAAATAAATCCTTTTCTTTAGTTTCTCTTAAAATCGCTTAATAATTCTATGCAATTATTTACATTGCATGAAAAAATTTATATATACGAAAGTTAACTTAATAAAGTTATTTGTTTTTTTATTTGGTGTACATATAGTGTCATTGTAATAAACGATTTAATAAACCACATATGAAGTCAATATTTAAAAATATTTCACCTCTGACGTCTGCCTTCTTGTCATACTAGACACCTGTTGATATTAGATCAATAACTTTTATAATCATTTTTCGTTCTTTTATTTTAACACCTGTTTAATGCACTATTTTTGTTTATATTTAATTAATAATATAAGTTACTAAATAGAGTTGAAAAAGTGGAGCAGCGCACCCCATATTGCCAGCCTAGCTGGCACACGACAACAACAACTACAGTTGCTAAATAGTTAGCTTCTTGTTAATTACTATCTTTATCCCGAATTTACTAACTAGTAATATTTCTGAATTTTATTCTTATCTAGATTTTACGAACTAAGGAATTTCTAATTTAAATTCCTATATTTGAAAATATGTATTGACCTATGTGAAGCATTATCACATAGATTGATAAATCTTTTCAACTCTCTTTGATTCTGCCTTTTTTGTTTTGTGATCAAACATTTTTTCAAATTTTGCCTTATTATCCCATAATTGTTTTTACGTCCATCCCTATAACTAACATTTATCATAGAAATTACAGTTATCTTCCATAAAATTCATTATATGACTCGTTTAAACTATATCTTTACAGTTTATAAAAACACAATTTACTTTAACTTACTGTCTTAATAAGTAGATTGAATTATAGCTCTGGCTCTTTTTTATTAGATTATCTGTAGATAAATAGTGTTACTAGTAGTAAATGTATCATTAAAAATATACTAATTCTCAATTCAGAATTTTTTGAAGACTTAAGAATATATGATTTATACGATTATAATTACTTTTTTTTAATTGATGAAGAAATTAGTAAATAAAAATCTGTTATTATTTACAAAAGATTCAAATAAAATTAATAATGGATAAAACTCTATTTATAATCATAGGCAAAATATTGTTGAAATATTTTAATTTTTCTAAATATATAAGACAGGATTGATAATTATGTATTTTAATATATATGCTTATAGTATCAAAGAATATGTTGTTGAGGATAAATAAAAGTCTGTAACGAATAATTAAATATTTACTGTCTACCTGTTACATATGTTTTAAAATTATCTTAAAAAGAATAATTAAAATAAATGATAAAAGCGAATATCAGATTTTTAAAACGGGCTCTGTTTTGCAAGTAACATACAATTATTAATAATGTATTCTTTATCCATTTTCAAAGTTTCAAAAACGCATAATACATTGCACACAACCTGAACCAGTTTCCTTTCCATTTCTTGTTTTTAGTGGCACGTGCTAAGAACAAGGGCGAGCATTTCGATAAAATGACACCATTTGCGTTTCGTGATTTAACCGTTATCCCGTGGATTTGCTCGGGGAATATTAATGGCGTTTCTCTCGCTTTGCTGCTAATGCATTTTGAGAGTAACGTGACATTGGCGGTTCAAGTGAACAGGCGGAAACTTTAAAACAAACATGCGAAAGAAAATTTTACTAGGATTATGTTTTATTGCATTTCTGGTTAATCATCGGGCTTTTTAAAATTGAGTCGGATTGTAAGAGATCATGGCTTCGTTCCTTTTTTTGTTTGTTTTAAGTGTTTATGTATTTTTTTCTTCCCTTAAATCTTCGATTTAAGTCTTTCGAAAGTGTTTTAAGTAATTATTCTTGGCTTATGAGCTTTATGCGTTAACTGAATGGTGGATTATGGAGATTTCTTTCTTACTAAGTGATTTATGAATGTTATTTTTCTGAAATACGTTTAAGGTGTTGTATGCATTTTTATAATTGTAGTGAAACGTTATTTAATGAATATCTCATTATATATAATAAAGTTTATTTCATTATATAATAATTAAATGATAAATAATTTTTATAATTTTACAACTTGAATTCCTCTTAAATATTAGCTTGTTATGGCTATAATAATCTGTATGTTGTTAATTGATTATAAAGACACTGTTGCAATTATATTATCTTGAACTTATTTTGATTATAATATCTCATATTTTATCTTAGTAATATATGAGGAAAATATATTTCATGCTTAAATAGTTAATTTATAATGGTCACTATAATTGATTAGGCAACATCAGGTTTTAATTATGTAACTTAAAAGAAACTGTGTTGCTTTGTCATTATTTCAGTAAGATTTATATTGTTTGTGAATGACTTTTATTTTATTTTTTCAAACATTTTTCAATCCTGCTTTGTTTTTTAATGATTAGATGCCGACAATGAAATGTTTCAGTTTGGTGGATAATCGCAACAAAATTTGAGACTTCTTCGTTTTAAGATGATTTAATCTCATTTATGAGTTTTCTTTTGTGTCTTGAATCGAATTAAAGAACTGGCACGTTAATTTATTAGAGATGATTTAAAATATTTACAATGCAAAATTTGAGAAATATAAACATCAAGTTATATTTCTATAAGTAATTCCTTAATTCCATGCGTAATTTAGATCATTTTTAACATTTATTTAAAAATTAAACTTTTTTTATATTTCAATTATTTTTGAATTATCTTTGTTCTTATGATTTCTTGAGTTATCTTTGTTCTATGATTATATGAGAATACTTTTTTTTCGTGTTTACCACTTGATATAAATTCTCAATATTTAGCAATTACTAACTCTAAGAAAAATTCAAGATTTAGAAATTAAATTTTTTAATTAATTAATATTAGTATTTGAAATTTTTAAAATTAAATTGGCTCTTGAATAATTAATTTAAAGTGTATTTAATCGAAAAATTAACATAATGTTATATGAGAAAATAATTTTGATGTCTTGAAAAATGTGTTGTATTTTGCATTAATTAAATTCATTTATTTATAACTGAATTATTGTATGGAGAATAAATTGTAAAGGGATTTAACAATATGGTTAACAATTGAATTTTAATGTCAAACATAATTAAATTTGAATATAGTCAAATGGGTTTTAAGTGATATTTTAATCACACATTTTTCTTTAATATTGGCATTTCAAAGCGCCCACAATTTATTTTATTGTTTTTAAAATCTGTATAAACAAATCTATGAATAAAATATTTTTTGTTTAATTTTTCATTAAAATGTACAATAATTATGTTATATGAATTGAGATAAAAAAATTCACGAGATTTTCAGATGTTTAGAGTGAATTAACGTATAAAATAATTAATCTTAAGTATTATAAGATTATCAAATATTTCTGTATGCATATTTATAAGTAGCTAAATTTATTATTTGATTAGAGTTTTAGTAATTTCTTTATTATTTTGAAAATATTTTTTCGGATAAATAAGATTAAACGAAATTAGAATGCATTTATATTTTGCTATACCCAAAAATTCTTTGTTTTGTTCGGTTTACATTGAAAATTTTTTATACTATCAATTTTCTTATCTACATTCACTAATAGATCACTAGTAGCAACCGCTTGTAACTAAAATGGATGTTTTCTAATCTTATATGTATATATGATTAGAAGATTAGTTATTAGTGTTTAATCTGATGATGTTCAGTTAGAAGTAATTAATTTTTTTATCTTATTACCACATTTTTCAAAAACAACATCTATACAAATATTCATGTACGGTAATCTTAAAGTATAGTAAAGCATTGATTTCATAGTTACCGAAACACAAGTTTAAAATTAAATAGATAAATGATGTATATGTTTTTAACGATGGATTAAATAAATCTTCAAAATAAAACTTCCGCGTGGAATCAATTAATTCATACACTGGTAATTTTTAAGTTTTAATAAAAATCAAAAAAGAATAGTTATATTTCCCCTTCGTAGTTTCGTTTGAAATAAGAGTTAATTAAATCGCCTGAAAGAAAATTTACTGAATAAAAACTTAAAAACAGTGTATAACAATAGGAATATCCAAATTATTATTTTTAAAGAAAATGCTGCAGAATTTTGCAAACAGTTCGTACTGAAAAATATTAAAATCAACAAAGTCAAACTCAATATACTAATAAATACTAATATATATTTTATCGATTGATTTTCGAATTAATAGTGTGTGATACATACTGTATAACAGTTTTAAGGTACTATAGGTACTGGTTTTTTTCATACACAGTAGCATGATCCTTTATTGAGAAATAAACGGTGACATGTGAAAAATGAACTTTGTTTGCCATTAACATCAGAATCAGTTTGTTTTATAAAGGAAAAATCTTGTATGCAGTTATTTAATATTATTTTACATTTAGCTTTTAAATTCAATTTTATAAAGAATTCATGGAATATAAATGCATATGATACAAAATTTCGAATGTGAAGGACAGCAGAAATATGCACAGTTCCATTTATTTCGTGAAATATCTCCTATATTAAAAAATATTGCTCCCGTTGTTTTCATTTAATGTTTGAAAAGATAAAATTTAAAAGGTAAATAAGGATTTAATTATGTCTATTAGAATGCATATTAGTTAAATATGTATAATTTTGCATATTTAAGAATTTTTTAGATAAAAGAAAATTTAAAAAATGTCAATTAAAAACAATCAAGTATTTAACGGAAACGAGAACTTTCGATTTCTTTGTCTGCCGATGGGGAGAGACACAAGCGACGTGAATGATTGAGTCGTGTCGGAGCGAAAGGAACTGTTGGTTGTGATTAGGAAACGAAAGTCCCGCTCCGGGGTAATGAAAAATATATGTATCTACAATTTATGTTTGTGTCAACAATTAATGTTTGTGTTTGTTAATATGGCATAAATGTTTCGTCAGAAACGAAGGTATTTTGTATTATTGAACTATCCTGAAGACGACAGGTTCGTGACAACATCACAGAAAACTTTTTAAAAATTCGATTTATTGATGCAATGTTAATTACGGCAGAAAATGCTTTTATTTTACGAAGAGATAAGATTCTCTGGTACATTTGCTCTATACTTTATGAAATCTTAGCTATTGGAATTCTAACCCGTTACAGTGTTTGTTGAAGTTAAGCTGTACGAATTTTTTAACTGCAGATATTACAGGAATTTCTTGGTTGCAACATTGAATAAAATTTTTTGATGATGAATCACTCATGATAAATCGATTTATTGGTGCATAATAATTACCACAGAAAATATTTTTATATGAAGAAAGATTATTATTAAAAGATGCACCATGAGATGTCTCAGTGGCAACGCATGTATTCTATCCCTACTACCTATTGAGCAATAACTACAGATGAATGTTGGGCTTTTTACTTTCTGTATGCACATCTGTTGGCTTGTTTGTAGTTCCTCTGGTTTTGTTTCTTCCGACACGTGAATACGGCCCATTATTAAAAAATGTTCTCCATAAAATTTAACAAGGGCGGATGTCCAAGTGCATTGAAACACTCAACATTTACGTTTTCATTTAACGGAGTCAAACCTTTTCCGATTACCTTCTGGATAGCATTCAACTCAATTTAGAGATATGATCCTGACCACAATTATAAGTTGGCTGCATTGTCAATGTAAACTAAAGAAATGCTTTAGACAAGAAGAGAGTAATGAAAAAGATTTAGATTTTATTATTGAAAGAATTTCAGTATGACATAAGATGAAGCCTTGAAACAAAAACTTGGTCATTATTTTTGTTTCATTTGGATTCATTCTCCTATGACCGATGGAATTTAAATAGATACTCGTGTTACTATGTCCAAGTCGCAGAGTTTGATGTAAAAAAGAGGTTCTTTTGGAAAAAAAGTTAAAATTCTTTGTACCAATAGATCGTTTTCAGACATATTCATTTTAAATTTAAAGAAACCTACTTTTGAAAGGAAGCCAGCATTGTAACTTTTTACTTTGTTATGTTTCTTCCTCGTTAATTTTTTTTCTGCATCCAATTTTCTATTTTTGAAGCATGGTAAAAATTTAACAAGTTTTTTTATTGTTGATTTTTTTAAATTTTCGAATGGTTTACAGTGAAAAAAAAAACATCAGTTGCTTTTCATTGGAACAAAAACTCAAGAATGTTTGAAAACTCACCAATTGTATGCTAAGCATCGTAGTTGCATATGGAATTTCACAGTTGTTTACAAATAACCATCCCGTTGTGGATAATGAATAGTATGGATGTCACAGTATTCAGGACTTTTAAATTGCTTTAACTCCAAGAAAATAGATAGTTCAAGAAAAAAAATTCTTATAGTTTACTATGCCATGAATGCCTGTTTGTGCATTTTTTGACAAAATATACGCCAAGGAAAATTAATTTCAGGAACAATAAAGTATTGTTAAACGCTGTAAAAATATAAATATCTCAATTCATATTAAGAACTGATAATAAAGTCAATTAATTTTATTACAATATAATAGATATTTTTGAAAACACGTGTTACTTTATTACTAATATCATATGCAATTCTGATGTTAATTAAAAATAGCCTTGAAAAAGTGTTAAAAAGATAGCCAAGGAAAAAATTAGCATTAAGTCGTTGATTTCCTGTAATTAACTTTACATTCATTTGTGTTATCTAAGACTAATTTGACACAAGAAAAAGCTAATACATTTTCAGATACAAAAAATCAATTTTTTAGAAATATCGAATATTTTTGTGGCTATTATTTCTAGAGTATTGAAAATTAAGACCTCATTGAATGTGTAAAAATGAGAGTTATTTTTATCCACAGCTAATCATATGCGTTAAAAAATGTTTCCTGGAAAATTGTTGTATTACTTATTACTTAAATCTATTGCCTTCCTTTCTTGAGTCTTAAGTAAGCACATTAAGGTAACTCTTTCCGTTTTTTCTCAGCTGAAAATAAACAAAAACCCACATTCTCTTAAGATGCTTATAACATACATGAAATATATATATTTCATCTTTAAGAGTGCTGCTTGCTTTTTTTGAACGTATTCTGGACCATTTAATTCTTAATATTTGAACTCATACTAAACCATGACAAAATATTTCATCTATATGTTGTACTGAAGTTATCTTCATTAAAGCATAAAATTAGAGCGTTTTGTATTTTCAGAGTATATTCTTTGAATGACTTGCTTATAAGTTAACATTTTTATATCTTATATTTTCATCAATTTTCATCATTTAAAAGTATTTTGCTTGTAGGCGATATATTTTCCCCATCATTTAATTGATTTCCAACAAAGTTATTTAGCAAAATGTACATAATTTTATGTATTTCATTAAATGCATTATTTTGAACAACTAAACTTAGAATTATGTAATTTAGAACGAAATATTCGTTGACACAAATGACGCTGTTGAGATAGGATTTGGAAATTATAAGTAAGAGTTATGTAAACTTTATGAATACTTTGTTAAATAAATGTATTAACAAAGTTTACGTAATTGTTAACTGTTGTTTTATCTAATTATTAACTGTAGGATAGTTAATTTTTTCTACTAATTTTAAATCTTTTTTTTATCGTCTGCACAAAATTGTTGAATCGGTTTACTATAAGCATCTAGATCACAATCATAAAATTTTACTTACATTAAAATTAACTATTGCACATGGCTAAGGATGATTTGATAGTCATTATTAAAAAGAAAATAACTAGTAGAACAACTTTCCCTTTGCTTTAACGTCCTTCATTTGAACTTGGGGCGAATAATCAAATATGATAGAGAAAGGCGTTTGAAACATGCGTTTTTTTCCCTTCAGACAATATTTTCTTTATTAGTTTTATCGTTGTTAGTTTATTTTCTATCCTAACGGCTATATGTATAGAGAGAAATGAAGGAATGAAAGAACTAATATATGTGTATGTTAAGTATATTTATATTAATGATTATATTTTCCTTGAAACTATGAAATTAAGTTTTTGTAATTTTAAAATGTTTGCTTATAGATTAGATTTTAGTTAAAATATATAAATTTAGCATGCAATACGTATTATAAAGGGGATACATGCTTGATTTAGATAATGAAATGCTTAATAAATGAGTTATTTGTTTTTACTGAGCTGAATTATCTAATTAAATGTAATTAAATTATCTTGGTAATTAATCTTTGGTACTTATAAATATTAAGTAATGAAAGTATACGGAAAATATATAAAACTTTCCAGTGGAATGTATACTTAAAAATATTACTACTAATTTGGCCAGTTGAAAACATGGTGGATCATATTTTTTAATGAAAATATTATTTAATGAGTACTGATAACTTAATAGATTTATATTTCAGCCTCATTTTATTTACAAATACATGATAACTAAAAGTAGAGTATTTTTGTTAACCGAAATTACAATTTTAATTTTCTTAATAAATTAAATATTAAATTCTGAATTTTACTTAAATTTCCTGTGTAAAAATTTATATTTTATAAATTTTGATATATTAGTAATTTTATATCAGATTGCCTATAAAAGCTGTCTATTAAGAATTCTTAAGATTTTTTAGTTAAATTCTTATTTTTCAAAATTACACATAAGATGGACATATGAGATATAAAATTATATCTCATATATATTATATGAGATATAATATTTATATACATAGTGCATGTTACATTCAACTAATTTAAAAATCAGTTTGCTGTCTTTTAGAATATCGGTTTTATAAAAAGAAGATCAGTAGTATATATCAAGAAATAGTACCAAGAAATAAATATTTTATATTTATAAAAGTAGCAGAAAAAGTGTTTTTTTTCTTTTCTTTTTATAACAATAAATTTACGATTGTTTAAAATAAGTGCACATTTTTATATGTTCTTGAATTAGTTTTTTTATATGCGATTGCTTCATTTTTATAGCTGTTATTGATATTTTCAGTAAAATTTGAAGTATACTACGTATCTGCGGTTAAGGATTTCCTGTTCCATTAAAAACGTTCAATTTTAAACGATATTCAATCGTAAAATTTTTTCTATAAGATTATTTTCTTTTCAGTATTTGAGATATGACATTACTTGTGCTTTGAAAATAAATATGTATGGATGATTTTGAGATAATTGAGAAATAATATAGCAGTATTTGTACCCATAAATGTTTTCTCATACTTTTTATTTCTATACTTTATGAATATTTTCTGTGTATTTCTATAATTATAATAACTTAAATGACAAAATATAATAATTTATTAAAAGTGTTCAGTCATATAGGCGTGGACGATTCGGACTAAAAAATTTTGGATATATTTTTGGTGATGAATTTGTTTTGTTTTTAATTTGTTATGTTACAATTTTATGTTTTGTTCTTATTGTAAATTATATATTGTAATCGTAAAGTGTAATATTATATAGTAAAATACGGGTATTTAGAGTAAACATTCTCGTACTAATTAATGATATACTATAAATGTTAGTGATTTGCTGAATGAAAAATTAAGAAACACTTTTTTATGTGATTCAAATATGTTAAGTATGTGGATGATTTAATGTAAAATTAAAATATTTATTGTGTACTTCCATTATTTATTTGTTTTTAGTTACATTATAAATAAATTAAATAAATATTCAAAAGCTTAAATTTTACCTAAGAATCATTTAGTCGATGATTTAATGAAAGCTAGAATTACCGAAAATATTTACGTGTTTCATATATCATCTGCTAACATTTTTAGTGCAAATAAAAGTATATTAAAAAGGGTAAATAAATTCATAGAAATCATTGCAAAGTGTCTTATTTTTTAATGTGTATCTTAATGGAAAATTATGCGCGTGGGCTGCTTACATAACTTTTTAATTAATATTATCCTATTTAACTTATTCACGGGAGAATACTTTTCGTAGAATCTTTTAGCTGATAATACATTAATCATAATAACCTACAGGTAGTCTTCTTCCTCACCCTCTTAAACATATGAAGAATTTTGCGGTTGCAGGGAACGCCATTGCATATGATTCTTGGAAGATGCGGAAATCTCTTCCGTGGAAAACCCATTACAACTGCGATAGACTTTCCAGAATTACTTCTTTAGTATTTCCCCGGTATTTTAAGTTTCTCAGAATTCGTCGAATGCAGTTCCCTGTAAAGCGCCATCTCGAGGAAAAATACAATAGCCTGTTTCGATGGTGTTGATATTTCACGATTAATTAGCAAAATATAACAATGCGCTTCTGTTTGAAAAGAATTGTTGCATTTACTCAGGCTATTGCAGGATTTATAATTTTAATGGTTTGTTTTGCTAATATTCGCTCCATCCGATTAATCAATGGATGTATGGGAAGCTGTAATGCTTGTTAAGGAAAGTTAATTAAATGTATTTGACTTAAAAAAATCATTTTTGCGTCATTTTATTCATAATTTAGTTAAATTAATAAATGATAAAAATATTTAAAATTTTGCATTATTTTAATTATTTTTGTAAATGACTGTGGAACGCAAAAAGGAATACCAAACGATGATAAAAGTGATCTCATTTTCAATATGGCTGCCTTTCGCCTTTTTCTATTAGTTCATTCGAATTATTTAAATGATAATGTTGCAAAAATGGTTTCTGATAACTGTTTATATCCAAAATATGAGACAGTTTCAAGAATTTAATAAGTTTTAAGAATGTTTAATGTTTTTTCCCTTAACGGGAAATTATTTAAGCTTACTTAACTGATATTAATGAAACAATTTTTGTAAAATTAATTATCTATTTAAAAAGTTAATAAATTAGTTTAAAATATATTTTGTGTAAGCTATTTTTGTCTATAAAATGATAAATATGCGATATATCGTGTATTTATTATGTTTAGCTTCAAACGATAATTTATTTCGCATGTTTTTCTATATTTTCACGAGCATTATTTTACCTTTTATTTCGAAGTGAAACTCAATAAATATTGATTTGAAACAATCCAGTCTTGATATCTATTAATAATTTAATATATATTTTATAAAATATGTCTCGTGTAGATTCTGTAACTTTCCAAATGTTTTCCATTATGAAATATTCGAGGTTTAAAGTCTCACGTTCGATTCTAGTCACTTTCAAACAACGAGAGATAGATACCCTTTCTTGTGAATGCATCTGTTTCGACTAATCATGAAAAGTAAACTTTAAAAAAGTAATCTTATGTAGATATTTCAAAATACCTTACCCATGCTTTTAACTATTACACTATAATTACGTGAATAAAATGTGAATACTATCGCTAAAAAAACTAATCTTTTTATGAAACTATTAGCTCTAAGAAGGTGATAATATAGTAGCTCGAATTATTTACATTTACCTTTGATAAACCTTCCTAAATGGACGTTCATTTAATATATTTAAAAGTTTCTATGACAACATCGACCTGTTAAGGTTATATTTTGCATTGTCATTGCAATTGCTCATTATGCTTAGATATGAAATTAATAATATATACCATTCGAGACTAAAGTTATATATATATATATATATATATATATATATATATATATATATATATATATATATATATATATATATATATATATATATATAGGTAACCCTCCTATAACACGGTTTCGCTATAACACGATTCGCAACAAATTGCGGGAAAATTCCTACAACACGTCATCCTATAACACGGTTTTGTTCCAATGTTAGAGCTTGTTATCGGTCTTCGTTGCTCCAACCATTGGATCAAGGTATTATTTATACCTTTAAAACGTATTGTATAAGAAGATCCTTACAGTGGATATTAGACGCAACCGATTCGGAATCAATTAGCGTAATGAAAGCTTGGAAGAAATTTTCAATCAAGCACTGTATCGAAATCATATCTTTGTCGCTGAAAGAAATAAAAACATCAATCTTAAATGCGTGTTGGAAGAAGATATGGCCATCTTCAGTTGAAACAGAAAACATGCGTGAAACATCAGAAAACGAAATTGGTGCCATATTAAAAGTCGCTAAATCAATCGGAGGCAAAGGTTTTGTGGATATGGCTACTGAAGATATTCAAGAATTATTAGTGGAAGAAGAAGTTGACGAAGTGGATTTGATGGAAAGGGGATGCAAATCAAATAGATTTTGAGGACGCTAGCTCTGATGAAGATTGTGCAGTTAAGAATTTAACATTAAAAGAATTACAAGAAGGCCTATGCTTAGCGGAAAATCTCGAGTCATTTTTCTTGTAAACAGACCCTTCCACGGAAAGAAGTCGAAAATTCAAAACGGAGCTGCAAAACTGTTTAACTCCATACCGCGAAATTTACAATGACCTAGTAAGAACTAGTCAGCAAAGTTCGATTACAGATTTTTTTAAGAGGGGAAAACATACAAAAACTTTAAATAGAGAAAAAAGTTCTGAAAGTGAAGGCGATATCGTTCCACCTAAAAAACGTTCTCGGTTGATTGTACTGAGCAGTGACGACGAATAAATTCATTAAATTAGGGTTGCGTTAGATTAAAATATTTTTTTCTTACTTTGTGTTGGATATACATTTATTATTTAATAAAAATTAAGTTGTTTATGTCGAATTAAAAAGAATATTTGTTTTTAATAAGTTTTTGGAACGTAACCCCCCTTTTTGTACTAGTTCTGGGTCTCATACAACACGATTTCACACAACACGGCATTTTCTAGGAACCTAACTGCCGTGTTATAGGAGGGTTACCTGACCTGTATGATATATATATATATATATATATATATATATATATATATATATATATATATATATATATATATATATATATATATATATATATAAAAGTTTTAAATGAAACATTACATTAAATGTTTCATTGCACACGTAGTATAGTCGTCTGAAGATTCATGAAAATAATTTTATCAATGTTGATTTCAAAGAGAAAATTTAATGAGAATTGGTTGCTTTTAAAATTAGATTCTATTTCACCCATTAATCAATTCTCTCCTGTTAAAACGTTAGTTAAATTGGTCAAATTTTAAACTGAATTAATGTTTGCTTGTTAATGACTTTAAATACTTGTTCGCTTGTTAATTTTGTTTAAAGTAGTTTTACGTATGTACATAATTTCGCTTAATAGCTTTACAAACAAGAAGTGAATTGATAAATTTAATTTATTCTCCCACGTAAATAACTTTCAGAATACTGATCTTAGTTTGCAAATTTGATTTGTAATTGCCAATTGTTGATTAGAAAATAAATTTTCCCTTAAATGTTTATATTCAAGATTATTTTTGTCTTGATTTTAATAATAAATTCTATTAATTCAATTTTTATATTTCTTAGAAGATGTGAAACTGAAAATCGTTGTAATTTTATGTGAAACACAAAATGAGTTAATTTACTTAGCAAGTATTGTTAGAAATTAACGTGTTGCTATAAGAAACCTTGATAACATATATTCTAAAATGATACATTCATTTCTTTGCCGATTTAATTAGATAAAACGTTTTTTTAGTTATAGACTAATGGTAATACATAATATTATAATATATATATATATATATATATATATATATATATATATATATATATATATAGATATTTGTGTAAAATTCTGTCCACCAAGTAAAACATGTAAAACAAATAATACGATTTTTTGTCAACTATAGAAAACCATATATCGAATACATATTTGTTACTCTGATTTATGTTTGTTTTAACAGGAGTCACATTCTAATAAATATATTTCTACTTTTACGACACAAAATAATAAACACTTTGGACCTATCTACTACAGATTAAAATTTGATTAATTAGTCATTACATTATAATGTTAATCTTTTTAGATTTTCTTTTAAATAGTTTTTTTAAATAACTTTAAGAATAATAAATTTAAATAGATTTTAGAATAATGAATTTTAAACTTTTTTCCGTTACAATATCGAACGTATGAAGAGGCAATATGGCATTACTTGATGTCAATCTGTAAAATAAAAAAGTTTTTAGTAATGAACTTACTTATGGTTATCTGTGATTTTATATTCAATTATTTGTTGATGTTTATGTCTTTTAATACTATAAAGTTTTTATGGTCATACTTAATAATTGCATATCTATTCAATTATATTGAAAAGTATAAGTTATCAACAATATATTTTGCAAATTACTGTGCATTTTAAATTAGATCATTTTGAAACTGTTATAAATGAGTTGAACGAAAATATATACGATGTCGTATATATTTTCATAACATATAATTTTTTTTTGATGTCTCGAATATATTCCACAAAATTACTATGTGAAATATTTCAAAATAATTTATCATTGTTTAATTATTTACTTTAATATTTATTCATAAATCTAATAAGTGTGCACATTTGTATTTTATTTCATTTTAATTCTGAATGAATGGTGACTTTTAGCTTTAAATACCCGACATAATTCAACAGTTAAACTGTTTCGTTTATACGAAAATAAAACCAATTTGCTTTTAATTCTGAGTGGTAACATATATTCAGCAGATTAATTTAATGTACATAAAGAGTGGGGCATTACATTCATAATAGATGTTAAATTAATGTGTCATCGCAACGTAATATTGAAATTTCTTCAAAAAATTATTTCATCTTCTTTTTGATAACTTATAGAAGATATACAGCAAACATCGTTGAGATTTACACTGCTTATGTTGAAAAGTTTGCTCAGAAACCTCATTAATTATTCATCATATGCATTTATTGGAGTTAGTCTTAAAATTCAGGATATAGCTTTTCCTTATCTTGACCCTGTCACCCAAACATCGCGGTAACGCCTCTCAATTACTTTCACAAAAGTTAAGGATAAAAAAAAAATTCCCCTGATTGTTCTACGTCTTTCAGCATGCAGTTGCTGAGAAGAGTTGAAAAGAACGCAAGGATCAACACCTCCGACGACAAGATAAAGAGTTACAATATTTGTGTCAAGTAGGTATTTTCCCTTTGTTTTTATCTCTTCCTAAACTGAATAGCAAGGAAAGAAATGATTGTTGATATTACGTAAGAGGCGCAATGTTAGTTGTCCTTGAGGATTTTCCCTCCCTCCGATCTGCTAGCTTCCCCCCTACATCGGTGATAATTACAAAAGTACCTCATGCTTCTTGCTTTTACAAATTTATCTGTTCAACCTACCATTGGAGTGTAAAGTTTTGAAAATGGAATCGGCAGCTCATTTATAATTGCTTTTCGGTTCGGTACAGTTGAATGCTACAAAAGTGGCGAACTGTACTAAAATTGAAACATTGCGTTGTAAAGTTTTGAAGATGTTTACAATATCCTACATTCTTCCCAATTATTTCCACAATATCTTATTCGAAATATTTTCATTATGCATTTACTTTATCGACTCTTTTATTCTAAGTTCAACAGAAACTAGCTATTACTTATTTCATTTTCATATCATATGATTTTTGGTTAAAAATGTTAGAATATTTGAATGAGATATCTTGGAATGTACTAATATAAATAACAGCAATTTGGCATTTTTTATGCACTTCTGTCGTGGTGGGTGCGTGAAAGTTTTCCGGATTTCCTTTCTTCCGACAAAGTCTTTTGGTTATTCATTGCAAATCACTGACATTTTTGTTCTTAAAATAATTAGCTTACGTGCATTAAAATTCGGACAAAAACACATGAAATTTTCGTTGATATTTGTATTATCATTGGAGGATGACCGTGTTCCCTAAGGTTATGAGATATTATTCATTAATTCCTTTCTCGATTACAATTTTATGTACGAGTTCATTTTATTTTACTAGATACTAATAAATAAAACGGTAGCTAAATAATGATTTTTTTATTAAGTGTAAAATAGATATTAAGTATATCTGCACAATTATCTAAAAAAATCTGTCGATTAATGTATTTGAATAGCTTTTTTTGGCAAATAATCTATTTATTTTGGAACTTTTCAAGTAATTAATTTTGTCAAATTGAAACTGTACCTTAATTACAGAACTCAATTAATTGGCCTACAAATTCATGAAATAAGAAATTTCAGTATCTTAACTTCATCTAAACTGGAAAATAAAATTTTAAAGAACAATTAGTTATTTACAATTTCTAATTATGAATGTTTGGTTACATATAATAGTAGGAGTATTAATAATCCATGAAATTGTAATTAGTAAGAATTTAAAAAAACAACCATAAATTAATATAACAATTTTTACTATATTTATCATTATTTTAAATATATTTTTACTCTTTAATTTGCTAAATACGATTCACATACTCATGATTGTTTTGAATGTTTAAATGCAATGTATGGTATGAAAATAAATTCTAATAATTTCCTTCTCATAATAGATATGAAATTTTCAATGAGAAATATGAATGTATTCGGAAATGTGTGCTTTTTTCTAAATTTTTCATCACATAATAATAATATTTATTAAAAAAAAAACTCTCTTTATCGGGAGATTCAAAACTTCCGCTTATATTTTGAAAAGGAAAAGAAGACTAATTATGAAATGTGGATTTAAATAGTCCGTCATAGTTCCATTTCATTTCAAGAATAAGTCAGACTGTACCGTGTTTTATAATTTACCTCTATTAAAATGTACAGGTTTTCCTATTTCTGAAGGTTGTGAGGTAGAGGCTAACACTCACTCTTTTTCCGCCCACTTGAATTCGTTTTCTTTCCTGCAGCTCACAAGCGTCGACGTGGAATTGTTAGATTTTTCTTCTCCCGACGTCATGTCCTGCTCTATCACCTGACTCTGTCTCTTCCATCCTTCCCTCCCCTTTCGATCCCATAATGGTTAGTAGTTGAAGGACTTCACTGAATTTAGCACTTCATTTCCTACACTTATTAGTTATATTTTTAGAGTTTGCTGCTTTCCTATGTTATATTTTTTAAACAACATTTTTTATTAAGTAAAAACAAGCAATTTTGCTTTAATTAATTTTCTAGACAAAGCAAAATACTTAAGTCAATGGTTATAAATGCTTAGTGTAAATAAAATACCTTTTTTGTTCATCGTTTTGTTTTTTATTTAATTTTTGTAGTCATTTTATATTCATAAGTTGGGATATTAATAACGGCATTGGTAATTATTTTCTAAAAATATATTCGTTCTAATATTAATGCCAGTAGGAATAAATACATAATAAAATCTATATCTGTTAATTTTAAATTTTAGATTTAGACGAACGGGTTATAAAAATAAAACTAACAAGATCAAGGGTAGATTTTTGAATAAAAATTAAATTTTTTTTGTTGAAAATGCTTTAAACAGAATATTCATTTTTCATGTTTTTGAAACATTATGTGTGCATAGTTATGTATTTATATTACTTTGGAAAGTGTTCAAAACCATTTACATATTATGTATTTTTGTAAAATAGTTAACTAGTATAAAAATCGTTTTAAAAGTCCTTTAAGCATTTACACATATTAATTATAATAATATTTTTATGTTGTAAGAAATGGTAAACATAGTGTATAAACAACAATCAGTTTTTTATTTGACTCCTTCTTTGTAAATATTTTTCACTATTTATTGGCCATTATTGAAAAATCTAAATTTTCGTATTTTCATTGTTAAAATCATATAGAAATACGCGACATAAAAACAGTTGTTTGATAAACAGTGATTAAAAAGTTTCCTATTTTCTTAAAATCCACCACTATTAAATATCTATTATAGACTGTCGAAGATTACAAATGTTTTAACTGCATTTAAAATATTCAGATCGGAGAATAAATTAATATAAAATAATTACATTTACTTAGAGAATTTTGATGTCTTGAAATACTTATAAGAATTATACATTTTCAATAATCATATAAAATTCATAGTTTTTTAGTTTTAATTTTTTTAAAGCATTATATATATATATATATATATATATATATATATATATATATATATATATATATATATATATATATATATATATATATGCTATAAAATGTTTTATTGCTAATATATCTTCAAAATATTTCTTTCAATGTAATCTTGCTAATTAATATTTTTCTCGTAATTTATTACAAATAATACTGTTTCAAATAATTTCTTAATATTGTAAGTATTTTTGTTCGCATATTTTAAAATAAATATTGCATTTTGTAATTTTAAATAGTAAATTTTTTGAAGGGAATTAAAATAAAATTTGTT
This sequence comes from Latrodectus hesperus, assembly GCA_037975125.1. Taxonomy (NCBI): domain Eukaryota; kingdom Metazoa; phylum Arthropoda; class Arachnida; order Araneae; family Theridiidae; genus Latrodectus; species Latrodectus hesperus. The sequence goes on from CM075857.1 coordinate 49,493,483, forward strand.
TATTATAAATGGAAACCTGGAACTTATCCATAAATTGAATACTGTTAATACGCATTCCTTTATACTCATTTGACTGAAACCTGTTATTGTAAATATTTTTATCAAACTAAAATCATCTCATATTGATTCATCTTAGAGTTAAAATGTGTCATTATATTATAAGCTAATCTTATTCATTTTTAGTAAAATTATACCTACACACAAAAAAATAAAATTCTATGTTTGTGAATTTAATTAATAAATTTCTTTTATTATTATTATTAAAATAAAAATAATTAATAGGAACTTATGTTGTTAATGTGCAGTATTGAAAATAAATAATTCAGTTTACTTATTTCTTCATATATATCTATTTGATAAATTAGAATTTTTAAGAATCTTTATAAGAATATAAAAATCTAAGTATAGGAATATTTGTAAATAACTAAACCGATTACTAAATGAATTATTAATAATTGGCGGAATCGTTTTAATCCTTTAGTAAATGAATTTTTGGAATTATTAATAATTCAAAATCAATTATTTTAAGAATGTTTAAATAGTACGAAAATTTGATAAATATAGATTTTTTAGTAATTATTTTAGAATTAAATGCATGTATCCTAAAAAGATGTAAAATTTAATTAAATTTTATTGTTTTTTACTCATTAAATTTGTTTCATAAAACTTAACTAGTTGTATATGATTTTAATAAAACATATTTATATTGTAATATGCTTTAGAAATTTTATTAAGTATATGAAAAAAGGCAAGTTTTTTCAAGATATTTTTGTGTTATGTTGTTAACTTTTTCTGCAGCTATTAATATCAAGTATTATTACAATATCATTCATCCTAATAAAAATATTATTAATAATATAATATTTTTAAAATACTTGATTCAATTTTTTAAAAAATATAATAAAGTATTTTTGTGTCTGTCATTTTATTCTTTGAAAAATTATTTGCCCAGAATTATTAATTCTAACCTTATAAAGGAATAGAAATATCTACTTTTTTATTCCGGTTATTATGAATATATAAATAATAAAATCCACATTTAATTAATATTCATAAAGTAAACAATTTACATACTATTTAATAATTTTCTTAAATAACATTGCAGTGATATTTTTATGTGCACGAAATTTGTTTTCATAATTAATATTTTATTTTATAATTTAAGGAAAAATTTAAATTTTTGTAATATTAGGTTTTTAAAAAATGATTGTTTGAGATTAATGTGTTTAAAATTATTAAAGAAAAAAATTGAAGAATTGTGTTTAAAATCATTTTTGGGAAATTTTTTTTCCATTTATATTTTAATTTATAATATTGTGTACTGTATTTTTTTTAAAAAAATATTTTGGTAATGACAATGTGTATATACTGTGTTAAATACTTTCATTTTCCTGCATTTCAAATTGTATTGTTTTCTTAGATTTTCTTCTACATGTCAGATACTATATATAATTTTAAAAATCGCACAAGAAAATTTTCTGTACTTATAATATTGCATGCTATTTTTTAGAAAATACGTACATTGCATCCTATTTATGGAAAAATATTATATCTCTACCAGTTATTATTTTAATTTTGATTTATTTTAAATTCAATTGATTTTTCAAGATATTCTTTATGAATCAAATTATTTTTAAAGCAAGATTTTTAATATTATCCGCAATTACATTTTCTGCGTCATCAAAAACTCCCTCACATGTTCTGGCATGCTCTTTGTGGGGAGAATGTTTAGTTACCTGCGCGAAATATGGATCTCTCTCAAGAAAAAGTGTAAGTAGTCGATGATTTGTCCACAGTCCCTGTTCCGCGATCCCGTGATCTAGTGCTGGACAGACCACTGACTCATTTGACTTGCGCACTCGTAACATCGAATCCCTTCCTTCCCCTTCCTCCTCTTCGTGCTCTTTGCAAGACCGCATCATTTTCGGGAGAATTTCCCCGTATCTCTCTCCCGAATTCGGGATTTGTGGCAGTCAAAAAACGCGGGTGGAAAAAGTTTTATCTACTCTTCTATCCACTTCTGCGCTTCTTGAAACTTTCTTCGCTTTTTTTCGGACACCAGTTACGCTGTGTTTTCTCAAGGCATGTCACTTTCCCCTTCCCTATCCATGTACCCGTGACTTTAGATGACGTAACTGCGGTATTTACAAACATGGTTTATTCTACATCATTTTTTTAATCCGAAAGGTAAGATTTTTTTATTCCGTTGCGTTAGCCTATTATGTTTCTTTTATTTGTTCTCATAAAACTGTTTGTGTGAAGATTTATGCTCAAGATATCGTTTAAATAAAACAGTTCTACCCGTGACTTTCCGGACTTATTCATTGAACTAATTGGGAATGACGATATTGCGCAATAAACTGCTAGTTCAGTTCTTACTTTAAACTGTTAAATTTATTCAGGTAAAATTTGATTTTTAAATTATTTTTCATAAATTTCATTATTATTTGCACCTATGTATTCATATTTAAATCATGACATTTGTTTACTTATCACAAAATTGGTAAGATATTTATATACATATTTGCGTTTCTGTGGAATATGAAAGTAATTTCTAATTAAACGTAATTATTATGCAAATAAATAATGTGATTCGTTTATACTTCCTCAATGACGTCATTTGTCATGCGATGACGTCATAGTGAGTCAAGTGAATGATTAAAAAACTCAGTGCGTTTTAAAATTTATTTATTAACATTTAATCAAAAATGTTATTAATATCTATTAAATGTTTTTTACACATAATTTTACGTAATAACTGTCTTATAGTTCTTAGAATTCTAACTCTAAAAAACGTTGTTCAGTGTTTTAATATTAATATTAAAAATACGGAATATGCTATTTTGATTTTTTATTTCATTTATGTATTTTCTGAACTTTGTTTCGTATTTTATGGTAAGCCTGGAATTAATTTCTTTATCCATTTAAATAGATATGTGTGTATTCTTATCAATAAATATATTATGAAATATATCACTCATCATCTCATTTATTTTCCAATCTTTTATTTTACTTTCTTTCATTAAACTTTTTAGCAAAATATTAATATAAAGTAATTTTGATTTACATTATATACCACACACACAGATTAAGTGTTAAAGTTATGTATCCAGATACTGAATATGTAAATATATTCTGTAAATAAAAATATTTTTAATACATTGTAAAAGCGTAGTTTTATATTTCTTCTATTTGTTTAGGTGTTTTCTTGTTCATATTTTAAAAATACTCTCTATTTACTTATGCAGATATTTTTTAAATTTTGTACATATATTTTTGAAATATTATTTGCTATTTGTTTATGAACTCTAATATATCATCCTGAAAAAATATATGTTTTGTATTTCCTTGACGCCCACACTTTATTGATTTTAATTTTGGCTTCCTTGAAAATACGATCTACATATGACGTCATCATATAAGAAATGACGTCATCCTTTGAAAGATAAAATTCCTATTTTTAAAGAGCTATAATTGTAAAAAATGATATTTGTGTTAACTTTTCTAATCATATTTTTATATTCCATCATCAATGTTTCCATATATATTATATAATTTTTTGAATTTATTCACATTTGATGATCAATTTACAGTTAAGTCTTGCGACATTGCATAACAAAGTTTTATTTTCGTGTTTCACAATGTTGTATTTTATTTTTTCTTTAAATGTATGTGTGTATTTGGAAGATTTATAAAAACATGTTAATACTTGCGCTATTTAATTTATAATTTGATAAATATTATGATTATTTTAGTTTCCCAATTTTCCTGCTATCCCAATTTTTTTTGAAAATCTTATTGAAATAAATGGAGATTGAAATTCTAATTTTAACAATAGTATATAATTTTTATTTTCTATTATATAAGAGCAAAGTTATTTTTGTTTATAAACATTTTATAATACATTTTACTTATTACATGGCTACTTACTTATATTTTATATTAATAATTTTTATATAGTAATTGAAAAATTAACTTTTTATCATTTAATGTCTTCAAATTACAATTAGATAGGTTTAATAGTTCATTTTAATAAATTAGGATAAGTTATATTATAATTTAAATTTATAATGTTACTTTTAATATGTAATTACCTTTATAACAAAGTTTTACTTATGTTTAGAAAATCTCAATAAAAATTTAGTTATTTTTATACTTATAAATCACAATTATTTCATTTCTTTACTAGATTCACGAGATTTACATTTCTTTCGATTATGTTTAGTTTCTTTTCTCTTTTCAAAATTTCTAATATTTAAAAATTCAAGTCCACCCCATCAAACCCGATTCGAATGTTACAATTGAGTTGTTCATTTACGGATTTTAATCCTTATAAGGAAATTATCATTAAATTTAATTTCAAAATTCAGTAAAAAACGTTTTAAATTAGTAAGTTAAAATTTTCAGTTTTAACTACATTTACAATAGCATAAATTATTGTGGCTTTTTTTAAAAATTTATTATTATAAAGTTATGTTTTCCGGATACTGAATATAATGAAATTTCAGTATGCAATTCAGTTAAATCTATCTAAATGTTAAAATCATCAAATTTATCTAACTGTGATTTTTCAAAAAAAATTTATCTTAAACAATGTTTTTTTATCAAATAGTACTGGGAATATTCAATTTTATACTATTGCATTTCTTTTATTTAAAATATATTTTGTTTCCAAATATGTCACCTAGTAGTTGATTATTAACATGATTCCATGGATGCGATGATAGTTTTAATACTTATTTTCATACTAACATTTGAAAATCTCTCCTTTTACGAACTCATATTCCTGCATCTTTCTTCAGCATTTATTTTTTATGATTTAATTTTTGTTAAATTTTTTATTTAATTGTTCAGAAAATTAGATCAATAGTTTCACTATATAATTGCAAATTCTTTTTCCTGTGGAAAACTTACCTTATAGCTGATCCCAGATTTTTTAAGCAAGTCGGGTGGTATCTGACCGTTCTAATATTAACTCCTATATTACAACCATGCATCAGAGTACTATGAGTAGTTTCAGTGAAAATATATTAAGGTACTTTTGCAAGGAGAATTCCTGTCTTGGAACACCCTTATAAAGTTACATTCTAAGCGCAACCTGTGCTTGATGTAACATTGCATTTGTCAATCTGTGCTTGATATCTGTTAATCTGTTCTTAACATTGCGTTTCACCTGTCAATCTGTTCTTAACATAGCGTTGCACTCTTCAATCTGTGCTTGACATAACGTTGCACTTGTAGTCTGTGGTTGTGAAATAGCATTGCACTTGTCAATCTGTGGTTGAAATGGCGTTGTAAACATATTAATATGTGGTTGAAATAGCATTGAACTTATCAGTCTGTTGTTGAAATAGCTTTGCATTTGTCTGTCTATGGTTAAAATAGTGTTGCACTTATAAGTTTGGGGTTAAAATAGTGTTGCACTTGTCAGTCTGTGGTTGAAATAGCATTGCAGAAAAAACGTTATCTAGATCACTTTGGCATGCAGACTGTTAATAACCATCGCGAATGAAGAAAGCTAGTAACATTTACCTGACAATTTGAGTGAGGATGTGTTAGTTACTCATGCATGAACTTCGATAAAAGAACCCACTCCTGCTCGAAATTTTATTTTATTTCAGGACTTTTTGAATGTGAACTCAGATGTAATTTCTACGTAAGAAATACTGAATTATGTATGATTGAGATCATAATGAATTTGAAAATGGAAAAGAACTTTGAGATATCAATCAATAGGTACATGATGCAGCTCTGACACCTCTTGCTAAACAAGCAGATTAGCAGTTTAACAAGATTGATGTAATTTTTGAGAAAAATAAGTGTAAAGAAAACTCTTACATCGACAAAGAATGTAAAAATATGTTTTTAAAATGCGATTTTGAAAAAGAAAAGATTAAGTGATTACTTTGGTTGCTTTTTAATCGAAAATGAAATAAAGTTGTTCTTAAGTGTGAATTCTTTATTTTGTTTGTGTTTATTATGTACTGCATACTGAGTAAATTGTTCTAATAGTACTTTATTTTTAAAGTAGAGAAGTTAGATATTAAAAAAACTAAATTTTAGATCTAATATTTAATTTTCTTTTTTCCAAACTTTCAGTTTTAGAAACTATTACACTGTGAATTCATAAAAAAACTTGTCTACTGAAATCACTCAGTATCTGCTTATGAAATTGCAAAATAATTATATTAATATATTTTTATATTAGAAGGCCTAACGTTTTTAAGAAGAAAGTTTTAATTGATAACTATGAATCTTTTGAAATGTATTTACATCTTGCCTCCATTCATTTGGCTGAATAATTGGATACGTATTCAGAGTGCATGTATTCGTGTTTGCTTATTTTCTAGGTTGTGTATTGAATTCTTTTAGTTACGCCATCAGTGTAGATGTAACTTTTGAGCTTCATAAATTCACAAGTTTACATTCATTTTTTATTTATTAAATATGGCAATAAATGAATGGAATGAATTCAGTATTGATAATTTAATCATGGTTTGTCTTTAACGATTATGCTTTCGCCATTTATTTGAAATAAAATTAGGTAGTGTTTTGAGATTGAATACTGTAATCTATATTAATTAAGAAGTTATCACTTCAGAATTAGATAGCATCTGAATTAATTATTTTCAGTATTGTATTCTTGATTTTACTGGAATATTATGTATTATTAATTTGTTTATATCAATTTATGTCTTTCTATTGAAATCATTTTGTTACTAGAAATTTTCGATACAATTCTGTTTTTAAATGAAAACAAAGTATATAAGGTAATGTTTAAAATCATATTGTTTTTGAAAGTGTTTATTAAAGTGATTTATTAATTTTGGAATAATAATAGAAATGTTGCATACCTAATTAAATGATTAAAATTGATTGAATTCCTGAAAAATTCTTAGGTAATTCCAATATAACATTATGAATCTCTAAATTTTCTTATTTTTATTTAGGTGTAAAAGTATATATAATTATTTAATTAAAAATTATAGTTATGAAAATTTACTGTTTGATACCTGCAGTTTTTAAATGATTAAAAAACAAATGTCAATAAAATTTTAGTTTTGAGGATGTTTATTTTGCTGTTGTACACTTTTTCATATCTGTTGGAAGAAAATAAAAAATTGTCTTACCTACATGCTTTTAATAGTGTACTTTTTATGAAATTATTATTTAATATTTAGATAATTTAAAAGTAAAAAATATTTGTCATGTTTATTTTCTTAAGTACTTTCTATTTAAAAAAATTCAATTACTGAAACCATTAATATTTTGTTTGTGACACTTCACTCTCTCTCTCTTCCTTTCCGAGAGCGCCCCTGGCGGGGAGAAGGAAAGACAATCAGTTAGGCTATTGTTTTCGAACTCGCAACATGTGCTTTAACTCATCCTTTTCATTTTGTGTTTCTGTTTGTATTGTGTGTAACTTAACTTTGAATGATTAAATTATTGTTACACTAAAGGCTGTTTTGATTATACCCACAACCACCGGACACATTGGCGCCCAACCGCTTTTCAAAATTATAGCCTTTATTACAAACAGAGACCTATTCTAAGTTATCGAAAACAAAAGCTTGGCTCATGTTTTATTTCAGGCGAATCGAATCAAAACTACTCTGAGTATATGATCGAATAGTAAGTCCTGCATTTCCTGTGTTACTTGAACAGTATTTTCATCCTGAAAATCTGATTTCAAGGTATAGTTGGTTTTCATCCCGAAAACAAAAGTCATTAAAAGGTACTGTGATGTTAATATTTTTTCATAAATTTGAAAGTGTTATTATAAAATAATTTAACTTGTGTGATCAATTTTGAAAAGAATCATAACTACTATTGAAATTGCTGATCACAGTTTAATATAAAAAAACAACTAAATTTAATTGTTTAGTTTGATACTCGCTTTCTTTTCTAAAGTTAGTGATAGACATAAACAAAAGAAAGAGATAGCTTACTCATCGTTTTCTGAATGAACAGTGTCCTTGAAAGTAAAATATTGTTCTAAAAAGTTATTTTTCTTTCTTCATTTCGAATAGCACTTGAAATAAATCATTTTAATATTATTGTGTTGAAATTGTATTTTAGAAGCCTTCCCGGCAAAACCAGAAATTGTTAATTTATGGTGTGTGTTCTAAATTAGAACAAATATTCTATTTGATATCAAACTGTATTTGCCAAATCCTTGGTAATGTTTACATTTGTGTTTTCGTTCAGTCTAAAATACATAAATAAATTAAAATGTTGAAAATAGTATTAGCTTAAGATGTGTATTTTTTTCCTTCTTCACATGGAATTAATAATTGTTTGAATTTTTTCTTTTTATTTGAAAGGATAGATTTTTTGTCATCACGATTTGAAATATATAAATGTATATTATTTTATTTCTGAAAGAATATTAAAAAGGTTTTACGAAACACAAATATATTGTATGTATGATTGATTGTTTCATGAAAGTAATGTAGTTTTCAATGTATTCACATACATTCTAATTATTGAATTTTAATTGATAAATTAAATATTGCTAGAACTTGTGAATATTGAATATATGTTTAAGTGTTTCATTTAGAATGATTTCGTGTTATTGATCAATATATAAATCTATATAGTGTTATTTTTACATGATTCATTTTAGAATAATTGAAGTTACTTTCGATTATAGAAAACAATACCCATAGGTGTTATTTGCTGTTTGAATACTTATATAAATTGAGTTTAAATTATATTTTATTGATTGCCATATACTGTATCAGAATAAATGGTACAAGAGTTTTAAACTATGGTAAACTGTTTTGCAATTTAAAAATGAAATCGAAAGTGTTCACTAAGTTTACTGAATATACGTATATGTATAAAATTATGTTATCATAAGTAATATTTGTCATAAGTAATTATTGCTTTTTCAATAATCAAATAAGATTTTTACATTGTTATTTATTTTAGTGATTGAAATTTGATTTCTTGGTAAATTTTCATAATTGATGTGTAAGACTGTGAATTTGGTTTTCACTTATTAATTATTCTATTTACAATTGTTATCACAAAAGTTGGTTTAAGGGAGTTGCATTAAACATTTCTAGTGACTCTTACAATTTTAAAAATGTGTCAATGATTAATATGTTAAAATTACTTTGAACTATAGTTTTATTCTGTAGTGAAATAAACTAGGTAAAATTATTTTAACCAATTTAAGTACAGTGAGTTTAAATTTTGCTAGGAATTGTAATATATTTACAAGAACCATTATGTTTTCATTTATCCTCAAACTTTAATAGACATTTAAGACTTTCGAAATTGGAAACTTTCTACGATAGACTTAAGATGGCCTATCTCGCAAAAGGTCGAAAAGAAGATTTGATATTGTTGGCTGAGGAATTGGGCTTGGATATTGGGAACAACATGAAGGTAATCCAGCTAAAGGATTTAATCGTCAAATCTGACAAGTATGATGAGGAATTAACGAAAAACTTATTATCCAGTATTATTGAAGAAAGAGTATCAAAAGAAGAGCAGGAGAGATTAGCAAGTGAACGTATAACACAAGAAAAACAAATAGAGGAAGCCAGAATAGAAAAAGAAAGAGCCCATGAACTTGAAGTTCTCAAGCTACAACTTGAAGTCCAAAAGTTGTCTTCGCTATCGCCGGTATTACCCATTCAATCAAATGATCTACCAAAACTTGAGTTAAAAAAGTTAATTCCTAACTTTAATGCAAAAGAAGACGACATCTCTTTATTTCTCAATCTTTTTGAGAGACAGTTAAAGTTTCTAAAGATTCCTGAAAATCAATGGATCGCTTACCTAGTTGGAGTTCTTCCAAGTGATGTGACAAAAATAATCGCCCGCGAGCCAGAAGAAAAAGCTGAAAATTACAACTATATAAAAGAGATCTTGCTAAAAAGATTCAAATTAAGCGCTGAACGCTTTCCGTCACCTATTTGTGACACATAAAAAGAATCCGGATAGTACATGGAATGACTTTTATTTTGAAATTCAAAACTATTTTGAAAATTGGATAAAAGAAGGAAAAGTAGACACGTTTGAAAAATTGAAAGACCTTATGATAACCGATCAGATCAAGAAAAAATGCCCTCCTGAATTTAAAGAACACTTTTTGGATGAATGGGGTGACATCACTTCTCCAACTGATTTGGTAGAAAAACTCGATGCATACGACAATCTTCGTCACAAAGCTAATAAAGAAGGACCATCAGTCATTAATAAGAAACAACTCCCCCAAACCAGAGAAGAATATCCCAGATTCAACTCTGTCCGAAAAAACGTTAAAGGCGGAAATATCGACCAGCTTAAGCAGGACAAACCTTCTCCCGTTTTTTGCTATAATTGTCGTACGCCTGGCTATATTAAATCAAACTGTCCGAATTGTTCCAAATCTGAAAAGAATCCCGCTCGTTTTCACAGTATAAAGTTGAACAGTCTCTCAACATCCAACCAGATGGCAATATTAAATATAAACATCAATGGAATGTGGGGTACAGCTTATGTGGACACGGCTGCAACTCATACTATAGCTGGTGAAACTCTCTACCACCTTCTTAGAGAACAAGGAATACATTTCCAAAAATCAGTCCTCGACATAACTTTAGCAGATGGCAGCCATTCAAAAAGGAAGTACATAAAGCCTTCGTTAAGGTCTGGATACAAAGAAGAAGATTTTCAATACCAATTTTTGCTATTCCAGACGCACAGAGAAATAATACTCTACTTGGAATTGACTTTATAGAGAAATCAGGGATCGTTCTAAATCTTAAAGAACACTCGTGGCACTTTAGTGATAGACCGCATAAAACTTTCTCATTTGCAAAACTCGATGTTCCAGTGAATTGTGATTCACTCCAACCAGATTCTCAAGATCATTCTTCTGAAATTGAAAAAAATACTAATCCAACGAAACAGTGGGAAGATCTATTTGAAGACAATTCCTTCATAGACTTAAATACCACTCTTCCAGAAAATTCTTTTATACTTCAAACAGAATTTGCAAAACAATGTTCTAATTTCATTGGGAGTAAGAGTGATGAAAACTCAATGTTCCTTCGATCAGATGAAGGGGAAAATCTCAACTCCAACCAGAGGAGACAACTTAATGCTTTGTTGAAGGAGTATGAAAATATCTTCCAACAAGGGGGAGAAGCAACAACTTATATCGAACACCGAATCGATACAGGGGATTCAGCTCCAATTGCTTCACCTCCCTATCGACTCTCTCCAGCCAAATTTGCACCTCGTCGAGATGGACCGTATATTATACTTGCACAACGTTCCCCAACAAGCTACGAAATTGCCAGCCTGGACCAACCCAATATTTCTCTTGGAGCCTATCACACATCTGCTCTACGTCCATGCCTAGAAGCCCACAAAACCTCAAATGTGCCAACAAATCCTATTAAAAGAAGGGGTCGACCTCCTAAGACACCTGAAACAAACAACTTGCCAAGAAGTAAGCAACCGTCAAACTTTTCGCCTGGCTACTCGTCGAGACGACTTCGCAGCCAGAGGGGGAGCCTGTGACACTTCACCTCTCTCTCTCTTCCTTTCCGAGAGCGCCCCTGGCGGGGAGAAGGAAAGACAATCAGTTAGGCTATTGTTTTCGAACTCGCAACATGTGCTTTAACTCATCCTTTTCATTTTGTGTTTCTGTTTGTATTGTGTGTAACTAAACTTTGAATGATTAAATTATTGTTACACTAAAGGCTGTTTTGATTATACCCACAACCACCGGACACATGTTCTATAAATGATGTGATGCATTTTTTCTTCTATTTTCAAATAAATCTTCATAAAAAAATTTTGAGTAAATTTTCGGTTAACAAAACAAGTAATTTTGCTTCATTGTGAAGATGTAATTTGTATAACAATTAAAAACAAATTATTAAAAACTACATTTTTACCTTTTTAATTTCATTTGTATCACTTAGCAGTTCTGTTAAAGTATAACATTGACTTACACTATTGTATGGCTATATACAAATAAAAAATTCCCATATATTCTTATCTGAGCTACATTTTAATTATTAAAATGGATAAAATAAATGAAATGATAAAAATAGACCGGCTTTTTGTATCAATTTCTGGAACATTTTAGATTTCTGTGTGATTTCTTAGCAAGTTCAGAACTTTCGACCTTATTATCTTTTTGGGACCTACCAAGATAAATAAGTAGTTTTCCGAAACTCAAGTTTACCTTTACCACTTCATTTATCTTTCGTTTCTTAATTTAATATTTATATTATATATATAGTAAGAAACTGTATATCACTTTTGTTTTCCTTTAGAAATAGCACAAAAAATTAATTGCTTCTTCATTACTTAGTCTATTAACTTATTACAATTTGTTTTTCTTTTTTACACCATACATGATGTTTAAATTTTGCCTCTATACAGTTGGAATAACTATTTTCGATCCGTTAATGCTTTGTTCAAATCGTGTATGCATTAGCATTCCTAAGAAATTAACATTAAAAGCATTTTCTTTGTTTTCAGAAGCCTTATTTGTCGAATAAATATGAACGTGATCTATATCGTTTCAGAAGGTTTGCGCTAACATCAACCGTTCTTATTTTACAGTTCTAAAGAAATGATGTAATTTTTTAAAACTGAATTGAAATAAAAATTTATAAATCAACTGGTAATTTTATTATTACGCGGAAACTGAATTAAAATAATAAAAATCCATGGTCATTCTATAGTGGCTTGAAGGAGTTTTCACATTATGAATTTCTAAAATCCGTATCCTTAGATCTTGATGTCTGCTGAAAGTAGTTAAAATTTGCTGACATTTATTGCCCATTCAATACTTACAAAGTATGCATTTTATAAAATCAATGAATTTTAATGAATTTCTGTAAATATCGATAGAAATCTTGGTTCGACAGTAAATAATTTATATGAATTATTTGTTAAGCTCAGATATTATATTCTTTAGCAAAGGCTATTTTCAATAAAAGAAAAGAAATTTTATAAACGTGTTTCTGTTTCCCAATTTTCGCATAAGAAAATTTTATGGAAACCTAGTATATGAAATTAGGTTTAGTCAAAATAAACATATTATAAAGCATGGGTGTATTAGTTCTCATTAATTCTTCTAACCAAATTAATTCAACATAAATTATCTCACTTATAGAATTGCTAATTGCAATATAATATAACATAAAATGTGTACAAAATATATAACATATAATATAACAAATGATATAAAGTAACATAAAGTATAACATAAAAATAACGAACTTTTAACAAATAGATTGAAATTAAAGCATTTTATGCTGTTCCTACTTTTAAAAGTGATGTAAGCTTTAAAGGCATTTGACTGATATATCTTCAAGTTAGTATTTCGATAAAAAAGTTATGATGATATGCGTAATTGTTGACATTAAAATGGTTTTTAGATTGTATTCCAAGTAGATAATGCCACAAAATTTGCGATGACATTGCCAGATAACAGAGATAATATTCTAGCTGATCATATTCAATGTGACGCATTAATTTTGTTCATTGTACGTTTTAATGCAACACATCAATTATCTTTACACTATCATCAATTATCTTTACACTATCTTTAAACTATTGTCAATGTTTCTTTATCTCCTGACCCTGTTTTAGGATGTCTCATTAGTTTATAAACTATGGAATCGATTAACATTCTAATTAAGCAAAATAATCCGTGCTTAATGTCATTCTTGATAATTCACCTTTCAAATTTGCTTATTGTTTTCTCTTTAAAGATAAACTAACTTGTAATTAATATTGTTTGCTTTTTTATAAAAAAAATTAAAATGTGTCTATTGTGTGTCTAAATACTGGTGTAATGATTGCTCAAAACATGCAACACTTATTTTGTATACACACATAGCGGTGATACTAAATCACAGGTTGTACCTTAAGGTTAACAGGCTTTGAATACTCGCATATCACCTAGCGCCTTATAATTTTGAACCACAGTCAGGTGATGAGGTTACAACCTTAGCTGGCATCCACTCTTCTCCACATTTAACCAACATTAGTGAAGGACATTGAACTTCACAGATTAATGCAGACATGTTTCCACACAGTTTTAGCATCTCAATGATGGAGAATGTGGTCATCCTCCTAATATCATTGCTAACTGCAAGTGATAGTCAACTTTGCTGAACTTATGGGCGGTGTGAAACTGCTTCACTGCGCGGCTAGTTTACCCGATAATACAATAATTAGCTCCAAAATTTGTTGGAATTAATTGATCAATTCTATCAGTTAACAGTGATTGTCCAAATAAAATAATATAATTAAGAGTCTAATACTTAAATTTTAAAAGTTAGGTATAGTTATTCTTTTTAAACCTTGAAATGTAAAAATTCAAAAGCAGTTTTAACTGCTTTCATGTGTTGTGTTATTAATTCTGCATTACAGTGAAAAAATTTAAATAAAGCTTGTGATAATTCTTTTTCCTAAATTTTTTAATCTATTTCACAGCAATTTAGAATCATCCGTTAATGTTATAGTTTGTTTCTCCCCGAATACCTTACATGTTAATATATTTTTATAAATATTTCACAAAGATTAGAATTTTTAACAGATTCTGTTAATTTTTTATTACCTTTAGATATCTCACGTTTACCTTAGTATTGACCTGTTTTTTTTACTATTTTTTTATTTAAAAAAATACAAGTTATGATAACTTTTTTTATACTTTTCTTAAGGTTTTCTTGTTAATTTATATTCTAATCGTGAGAACTACATAATAATACAGATAATTTACATATAATACTTATTGTCTTCTCCTTAGGTTTTCATTTCTTTCCGAGATAAAAATATCTTAAATTTAAAGTAATGGTAATTTAATTACCACTTTAAAAATGATCGTTCCATGTATGAATTTAATTTAAATCAGTTGTAATAATTTTATACTGATTACATGATACTGCAGAAAATTCAAGAATTCATTGACTCTTGTTCCCCTTTAATATTTTTGAAGTGCTTTTGCGTGATGCATCTACTTATCTAGAATGCCTCCTTTAGATATTCAGATATATTACGAGTGTTGCTGCAAATAATATTCATAATTTTCATCACATGTAGATACTGAACTTTATTCTACAGTCAATATGCATGAGTTTGTTTTAAAAATAAAATTTATGAGGTTTGTAAAATACAATAAAAGTTAAATCCTTGATATTAGCATTAGTTATTTTTATTATTTGCGTATGCAGAAACAAATAAAAAATATTATTTGAGTTATTTTCTGAAGACATTTATATATTGCTTTTTCTTATTTTTGTCGTGTTGAGGTAAACATATTAATTTTTCTTTTTCACTATTTATAAATATAAAGGACAGTAGAGTATTTTCTTGATTTGTGTTCCAAAATTATAAAAATCTGTGCGTATAAAAATAGTTATAAAAGATACTAATTAACCGTCTCTTCATTTTAAATTTATTCTGCTCAAAAATTTTATTAATTTTATTTTAAAAGTTGCAAACGATGTCAAATTACATCTAATTTTTTTTTAATTTGAAGTTTGTTTCTTTAATCGATATTTTATTTAATAAAAATATAACAAAAAGGTAATTTGAATTACTTGTTTAGTAAAATTAATTCTGTGGGAACAAAAAAATGTTTCAATAAAAAATTATCATCTTTAATTTTATTTGAAATTTCCGATGGCTGTACAAAAGATTGCAAGAGTTTTTTGCCTGAGTTTTTATGAATCTAAAAATAGAAAACTGGTCATGGATAAATAATGTCGTATTAAAATTACATATTTTTTTTACATTTGAAAGTAAATTGGCTCAATTTTAGCAGACAAGAATTAAAATTCAAATCTGTTATAAAAATAAATTATAAAATCTATTGTAAAAATTTTAATAAAAATAATAATCAGATCTATTATCTAAATAGTTGACTGTGTTAGCACAAAATATTTAAGCTTTTAATTGCATAATAACTAATTGTATTGTATTAGTTTTAAATATAATTGGATTGTCTAACTAATTTCTTTATCATTTATGTATTCTTAGATTATCATTTAAATAAAGCAACTTTCAAACCATCGGGCCAAATTTTGGATTTTTAGCAAAAATTCTGGGTGATGATTTATTTGGCTGAAAATATTTTTTAGAAAGAAAAATATGCATGGCAAACTTAATTTAATGTTTGTATGTTGTATTTCAACTGTTAATCGAAAATGTTTAAGCTCCATTTCAAATGTCTAATTTAAACCTGATTTAATATGTTAGAAAAAAATTCGTAAGGGGTAAAACATTTAAAAAATTCAGTAAAGTTAATATGAGTATATGCAAAAAGAAATTATAATAAAAATAAAAGAGAGGGAAATCCGAACGATTTTTCTGAATTCTATATCTTTAACTTTGTATACAAACACATTTAAACAGAGTTTAAGAGCACAGCATTTGTATACCGATTTCTTTAGAATAACGAGAAAAACCTCGATTAGCTAAATCAAAAATTAGATTCTGTTTAGTACACTTAATCTTTCTCGTATTTGCTTGAAATTTTGTATGTTCATTTTTTTATTCTTTCTTTCTCTCCTCTTTAAGAATGAAACTATATTTCGATTTAAACTTGAGGTTAATCATCCAAAAATAATAAATAAAAAAATTTATTTATTGAAAAATAAATCTGTCTAAAAATTCATCGTAGATTCATGTAAAAATTACAGATTTACAGATAAACATTAAACAGAAAAGGAATATATTCAAAATACTAGTAAATTGTTAATACTCTAACTTTCAAAAGGAATGTTTCATATTTTTAAAAAATTTCATGAATAAAAAAATCTATTTTTAATCAGTATATGGATTAAATAATGGAATTTATCCAATAGTTCTCTTTTCAAAAATCAGCTATAGATAATAAGAAATATTCCGTTTTTAAATGCTGAATTACTTTGAAAATGCCACAATATTTGTATGAAAATTTAAGTTTCGATTATAGTGATTTTTCAAAATAACTCTCTTCATTAATTTTATTGAGCTAATCGATTTAAGAGTTTTACTAAAATTCTCAGAATACTGCATAATTTTACCATTTTATTAAAAATTATATAATATGCATTTAATTTTTAATTTTTTTTATTGGTAACAAATTTGAAAGCAAACATGTTATATTTAGTTTAAGCGATTTTGCATTTAATCGATCTTATACAATGCCATCATTAATTAAAATGCATACAAACTTTGAATGACAATCTGTCCAACAAGATTTTAAAGTATTTCATTAGCTGTCATTAACTGTTCGTCTAGTATAAAAGGAAATATCCTTTTCTGGAGCTTTCCTATTCTGGTATTTATAGTGTCTTCAATTGAATGTTAATCGAATCACACTGAAATTTTAAATAATAGAATAAAATATTATTAAAATCAATATTTTTGAAATAATGCTTTTCAGCGTTACAACTAATTATTTTCTAATAAATGATTTGTAGATAAGTGATAAATTTTTTGGACAACAGTTGCCACATAATCCTTGATTCCGAATTCTGAATTTTTTTTGCGATGAAGAAATGTTGCCAAGATGATGTATCGTGACCTACGCGATGATGTAAATACTAGGGTTACCAAAATAGAATTTTCTGCATAATTCTTATAGGTCTCCATATCAATGACGTAATAAAACGATGTTGCCAGATACTTAAGAAAATCCGCCAAAAAAAAATCGCCAAACTCAGAATTCAGAATAGTGGATTATACGGCACCTGTACTTTTTTTTTTGTTGTAGTGCATATGTTGTGTTGAGGTGATTTTATTGGAAAATACCTCGCAATTTTCAAATATTTTATTTTTTAACAATTTATATGCTGCAGGAATGAAAAGACATATTTAAAACAGGAAGAAAATATTTACATTAAAAAAGAAAAAAATAGTACAAAGTCTTAAATAAAAGTATCTTTTCAAAATTTTACAGAAAGATAATTAACTGGGAAAAGAAGTTAAATTATAATAATGAGTTTTTACTTTTTTATAATTTTTCAAGGCACGTATAAGATAAAGTAATGAACATACTGTACGTGTACCACAAAGGAATCTTAAAATTTCGTTATATATAAAGTCATCTTAAATAAATAAATAAAAAAGAAATTTCAAAATATGCGAATATGTGCTGCCATTTTCACTGAAAAATTAATTAATATATGCACTCAGCGTACCTTCGGTGAGTAGTTAAACTTCTTATTAGAGTTTTCTTTACTGCAAAAACTGTATGCTACAGATGTATGAATTGAGATGTGTGTGTTTAATAAAAAAATTTGTTATAATTATATTTCAGAAGCATTTTAGTGGTATTTATTGTCAATGAGTATTCAGGCGTTTTTATTCAATATTACAACAACGAATATGCATTTTCTAAACAGTGAAATAAATTTATGTTTAACTTCTGTTTATTTTCTGATATAATTCCATATTTTTCTCAATTATTTCTTTCCACTCCTTTTCCTTCCTCTCCCAATATATATATGCAAGAATTGCTTTCAATTTACAAAGTTATTGTTATCAAGAAAAAAAAATAGCTTGCTTGAGAGAGAAACTCCTAGTTCAAATATAGTGTGAAAGGTTTTCAAAAACGAC
The DNA here is from genome assembly GCA_037975125.1 of Latrodectus hesperus. Taxonomy (NCBI): domain Eukaryota; kingdom Metazoa; phylum Arthropoda; class Arachnida; order Araneae; family Theridiidae; genus Latrodectus; species Latrodectus hesperus. Next base: position 49,512,056 of record CM075857.1, read on the forward strand.
TAATATTAGTGACAAATACGTTTTGGCTCACTGAAATAAATGGGGGACATACATTATACATATAATTCCCATTATTATTTGCTTGGCAGTCTCGAAATGGGAAGAATGTATGTATCGAACGTTTAGAACGTTAAACCCAGGATTTCCGAGTCTCTAGGTTATTTTATAACAATTCTAGTAATATAAACCTTGACAAAATGAATATTAATATCTGACCTATAGCATTAGAGCTTTCCAAGATGATTAGTAATCTACCTGTGTTCGTTTTATTGGAAACTCGTTCTTTCTTAATTTAAATGGGAAATCGATTTCGAAAAATAAATTTGGTTTCCCAAGTTTGTTTTGAAACTAATATTGCGGTTAATATACAAATTATTTTAAGTTATGATTTCTATTCTTCACATTTGTAAATACCTACGAATAAAATTACTATAATTTTACATGACCGCTACATATAATTTATTTTATTGCTTTTTACAACATAGATGTAAATAAATACTGTTATCTAAGCACATATTCAGAACTAAAAGAATATTTAAAGATTAGAGTTTTACAGCTTCAAGAACGAACAGCAGAATATTCTTTTTTTTCTAAAATACTCTTTTTTATTTATTTACAAAGGATATTATTTATCTGTTGGGAATTCAAAAATGTTTCAGGATGCAGACTATCACAATAAATCATAGAAAATGGGAAAAGCCCGTGCAGTGAATTTTGTGCAAAAATTAATAACCCCATTCCTCACTAATCATCTTCCAAAAATCTAAGTACATATTTTTCCCCAATTAAAGAACCCTTACAAAGCTAGAGCAATGGAAAATCGTTTTATTTTTTTTATTATATTAATATAGTAAAGCTCGTTATTTGACATTTATTTTTTCAATTTCATTAAACGTAATCATTCTTATTGCAATTATTATTTTTATTAAGTTCTATAACATCCTAAAATTGCAGGATTAATGGGCTTTAAATTTCTTATATATATACTAAAGCAAAACGAAATGTAATATTTCATTTTGCTTTGGATATTATCATCTTAGGCTTTTGCTATTTAAATAGGAATAAATCGCATTTAATTTTTGAAATTATCATAAAACAAAGATTTATATATTATAAAACAATAAAATTAAGAATTTTAGAGTAAAAAAATGGATTAAAATTTCAGATTTAGTTATTACAGCTCTATGATAATAGCATGGTATCAGAAATGGACATGTTTCAGATTATAATTATGAAAAAAGTCTGAAATGTTGCCACAAAAAATTAAAACACATAATAAATTTTTGAAAGGAAAATTATTCATTATAAAAAACTAGTAAGAAGTATTTTTATTGAATTCTCTTAGTCTTTAAATTACTACTCTAACTGCAAAATTACTATTATGACTTACTTCTAAACATAAGTTTTCTTGAAATTTATTTTTTTCTCCTAATTTTTGAATTAACTTTTTCTTTTCGTAATCATAGTGTTAGTAAAATTTGCGAATGAAAAATTTAGACTTTTCTTCATTGAATTCCAAAAAGAATAAATAAAAATTAAAAAAAAATTCTAATGAATATATGAAGAATAAAATCTTAGTCAATGTACGTTAAAAAAATGTATTTTGAATGATTTTTTCTTGAAACATTTATTACAAACAATTCTGAGGTATTCATTCTTAATAATTTCGTATTTCATGCTGAAATCACTTTCATTTTGTAAATCGCCCTTACATAATAATTTAAAAATGTTGGAATAGTTTTACGTAAGTGTTTATACTAGTTTTACGCAAGTGTTTTTACGAAATGTAGGAATTGTAGAGTTTTCTTCGTTCCTGTTCTTGAACAAAACATATATTACTTCTCTTATACTCGAAAAATAAGTAAAAGAAATGTTACTCTCGAATTTTCATCTTCTTATGTGCTTTTCAAAGTAACACATTCTAAATTATTCATTCGACTTCAGTAATACCTGCTAAAATCTCCTGCTATTTCTTTGCTGAATATACTCCAAAGTATTTTCGAAAAACTTCCTTGAAATCTAAATATATTATTTTGGAAACAATATTTGTTTATTAAATATATTTGAACCATTCTTTTTAAATATCTCGATAAAAAGAAATTAATAAAAAACAATTGATTGTAATTTGCCATAGATGAATGAGAATTTTTATTTTTAATGCGATACATTTCTAAATAAATGTGATACATTTTTAAATAACCAACCACTGAAACATTTTTTAATAACGTAAACCAAATATCTCTCAGAAACTGCTTAACTATTAATTAGAACATGTATCATAGAAATATATAGGAATTTTTGATATTAAAACTATTAATACTGAGTATCTTAAAACGAGATTATTACAATTACACATTTACACATAAGTTTTTCAATGGCAATTAGCAATTGAAGACATTTTCTGAAAATAAATTCCTTCTTATCTAGGAAAAATTTTGAACACAATTGAATGTTGTTATCAAATTTCTAAGAGTGCATTCTCCTTAAATTGATTTAATACAATAGAAGAATCTATTTTCTTAAGTATTTCTTTTAAAACAAATCTGATAAAAATATTGGTTGTCATTTATAAGTGCAATTGTGAAATATTTTTGCTAAGGCCTTTTTATGACGTGAAACATAAGAAATATAATTTAAGTAATATTTTGTATTTCAAATACTGGCAAAACAATTCCGTCATTGATAATAATCATTTTAATGATACGTAAGTTTCATTGATTGTAATAAAATGAAATAATGATATATTTCGAATTATATTTTCATGTCTATGCTTATCTCGTGCCATTTCCGTTTAGGCTAGTAGTCGACAACTTTGACATTCAAAAAAGCCATTCTTTTAAACATGAACTTTGTTTTAGTACGAAACATAGTACGTCTCCTTCTAAATTACATTTTATTAAAGAATATAAATATTTATACTTTAGTAATATAATTTAGCTGGAGTATATATATATATATATATATATATATATATATATATCTATATATTTATTTATGTTACATTTACAAAAATGTACTCTCTCAAGCTTTCCTTTGCTAAAGAAGTCTTAATTTTACCAACAGCAAATTAAATAAAACTAGGTATTACAGAAAGTTAATAATATTTATTTAAAAATATCAATAAAAAATTATATTAAAGGTATTCTTAAAAATAAATGCAAACTCTCCACTAATGTGAACATCGGCCTTACATTTCCTTGGAAAGTAAGGTTAAGTCAGGTTTGTATGATGTAGATTTTAATTTGAGGCACGATTCCAAGTTCTCATCAATAAGACGATTTCTTAATTTACGCATGATGTTGTTTTTAATTGAAAATGAATGTTCACATGAATGTGTAGATCCAATTAATGAAAGAATATTGAAAGCTACAGGTAAAATCCTAGGAGAGCCCAACCCCTTGACAACAAACTGAAAAAAAGTGCCATGCCAGTAGGAAATTCCTGAAATTGGGTTTATTATATCTAGTGTATCGAAGTAGGGTTATCAAGTTGGCACAGGCCACAATTATCGCCAACCAAAATCATTTGTCCCAAGGGTGTAGGCTCTGCTAGGAACCAACCAAAGCTACCTTTTTCAGTTGATCATATCGAGTCAGGAATACTATACCAAGTGTTAAAAATAATATATCTTCCCTCTCCACATTTTTTAAAGCAGACCACTTGTGTTGTAAACTTAGTTCACATTTATTTCTCCCAAAAGCTCTAAATCGGCATAAAGACGCTCGAATTTTGAGCTCCTTAATACTTTACTTTTTAAATCAAGTAACTGCATTTCAAAGCTGGCGATATCAATATTAAAAGGTGCAAAATTAATTTGAAGTTTTGAAGGGTTAGGATTTATCAATATTTGTTTGCTTTATCGATAACTATCGAAATGACTGATGGAGAAATGATGTCACCTTCAAAATCATCGAACTTTTTAAAGGAAGGATTTCGAAAATTGTTTGCACCATTTTTCTAGACTGCGCTGTTTTTGCTTTTTATGGCATCAGCTCGGCGGGGGACTACGGAAAAAATGGTGCCTACCGGAGCTTAATCCTGATCGTGGTATCACCTCTACCATCAGCAGAATGCAGACTGGGCACATGAGGGGTATGAAAATCCTGCCCGACGGATCTAGAACATTCGCAGAATGCAGACACTGCACAGGAATTCCACTGGATCCGAGGCATCTCTTCAACTGCATCTCTGTTGCCTCGACCCTCTTCAGCATCGACCCCAACTGCTGCCATGACACTCTCTATACTGAAAAAGCTGAAGATGTGGCCAGGGCAGTGCTCCATGCCTTTGGTCCCATATAACTTGTCTTTTTTTACCTTCTTTCTCTTTTTTTCCCCCTCTCTGCACTTGTCACACGACAACAACAACAACAACACGCCTTTTTTTTATAAACTTGCTTTTCAAAATGTTTACTCGCCTCTTACAAGGCAAGATAATAAGTAATATTCCGTGTCTGGACAAAACTTTTTGGAGAAGAGCTGTAGTCGAGGAAGAAAGAGACTCATTCGGCTCGCGAACCACATGTTGCTGACCATTGGTTTAGGCTATACATACACACTCTTGACAACTTTTTTTTAAATGTGTGTGTGTGAACCTAATTATCTATATTAGCCCATCGTATAATTTAAAAAGATATTATTTATATAAATGATATTATATACATTATGTAAAAAGATATTTTTTATATAATTTTGAAGTAATATATATTTTTAAAATTCATTTATACTTTAAAATACTTTCTGCTTTTCCACTTGTATAGCATCCAGGAATAATTTAATTTACTCTTTGATAGATTTGAACAAAAATCTGCTTTTTGTCGTCATTTTTATTTATAGTTGCGTTTGCATTTCTCGAATATGCTTTTTAGCTTATAATCGATTATTTAAAAGCATAGATGGAGATTTTACAATTTGCTTAGTAATTTTAAAAATACTTTTTCATATTTACTAATGAATTATGAGCTTTAAATACTTTTGTAAACATAGAATGCTCAAGAATATTTTTAGAAGTATACTCAAAGTAATGATATATGAGTATATGAGTTAAATGATCTCTATTTAAAAAGCATAAACTACATTCATTCAGAATGAATCAGTCGCATAAAAATGCAAATATTTTTTTGCTAATACTTTCTGAGTACTAAGTATTTTACATGAAACATTTAATTAATTGTTTCGATTGTTGAAATAGAAATCTTAAGACATTTTGTAATTTAAAAATTTAGATATTGATATTTGTATAAGAAATTAATTAATTTTATTTTACAATTATAAGAAAATACTTCTTTGTTCATTTTGAAAAGTATTAGCTATTTATATGGATTCATAATTTGAAAGCTATTTAAAGTATTATATTTTGGGGTTGCTTGATAAATATTTTTTTTTTTTTTTTGTAATTCTTAAAATAGTATAATTTTATGTTGTTCGTTGTATAACTACTTCATTTTTATGTTATTTTGCAATTTTTATTATCACCTCAAAGCATTGCATATTTAATATTTTTTTGGAACACTTAAATATTTTAATATTTTTTTTACGTTTCAGAGTTATCATTTCAAGACGTAAAAATTAAATTAAAAAGTCACGTTCTCAAATCGTATTTATTATCTTGTAGATAATTTAGATAATTTTAAGATATGAGGTCACATAATGCAATTGCGTACATTAATAGACATTTCCAAAAGAGAAAGTTTTTTTGGAAAAGGAGGTGTTAACGGTTGCGGTTTATTGAATAAAAAATAATAAATAAAATAACGAATGTTGTCACATGCTGAATGGAAACCTATTTCATCACTTATCTCTAAATCTTTTTTTTATCCAAAAAAAATATAGTCAGAGTTGAATTGTATGTTTTGAGCGCTTAATCGCTCTACTGATAAGTAACTGCAAATGCACTGCAAAGTGCTTCAGTAAAACAAAATAAACAGAATAAAAAATAATTGAAACAAAGCCTAAATCACTGATTAAAAAAATGCACGCGTTATAATACATTGGTCGCGACCTGCATTGTTTAAACATCACTTATCACAATTGAGACTGATATCAGCAAACTTTGGAATCACTTGCATTGCTTTATAAAGACTAGCATTTGAAACATTGATCGCAGATATCGAACTGGAGTTCCTTTGGATTTTTGGAGTGCTTTGAACTGGTTTTGTTTGTGAAGTACTGTTAATTTATATTGATATACCCGATGTAAAGGAATACTCGCTTGGTTTGGGTTTGGTGCCTTTGTAGAGGCATTTTTATTATTTAATATTTTCTAAGACCTTTAAATTTTTATAGAAATTATTTTAAATATTTTGCAACAATATTAACTTTAAAATTACTTAGTTAATTTAATGCTTTTATTGATTAAATTAAAATTATTAGTTAATGCTACGAGAATTTCGTATTGTCATTAGAGTATATATATATATATATATATATATATATATATATATATATATATATATATATATATATATATATATATATATATATATATATATATATATATATATATATATATATATACATTCTTTTGCTTATTTAATATTTTTTAAATAAAAAATCTTGGGATTTTTTTCTTTATAGCATTAAGACAGTGCAAAAATTGCTTTAATATTATAATAAAATTGTTTTTTGACTGTTTTAATTTCCCATTTTAATTTAATTCACTATCGCGTCTTTGGTTGATTCAGTTATCAAACATATAAAGTTTTGTTATCCATTAGGTGAATATTAAATTTCTGTTTCCATCTGTCTAAATACTATGATAGCATATATGTTTACTGAGACTTTTAATATTGTTTAAATTTATGTTATAATTTCATTAAAAATTTTTCATTGTTAACATTCTTCACTTTACTTGCGCTCCTACTTTTTGCTCTCTTCACTTTACTTCATGAATTCTTACATCAAAATTGTGTTTCTTATTTTTAAATTGCATATAATTGTTTTTAAAACACTTCGACCGTGATGAATGCAAATTTGCACTTAATAGTACTATACATAAAAGGCAAAAAAAAAAAAAAGATTTATTTTTCTAATGAATAGTTTATAATCATTTTATTTCTTTTAAACTTGACTGATTTTTCATTTGCATCTTTGTTTTTAATTTAGAATGGACTATAAATATTAATGATTTTAACTGCTTTCAAAAACCACTATTGTACTTGTTGTAATATTATGTAAATATCTATCGAAGTTTTTTTTTTAAACTTTTAACCTCCAGCCTGTGGCTTGGCTGACAATCATTATTTAGTTTGACATTTAGGTTCTCTTTTATTTTATGGAAACGTGTAATGAATAGCGAGTGTTACTTAATCTGCATATTTATATTAATTCCGATGGAATGGATCGTGAGTTACGTGGCATGCATGTGTAATTGTTTGTTCTTTTTGAGATACTAAGCTCAAATTCTGGCAGAGATCTGATAACAGTTAAGTCTGTTCGTCTTTTAGTAAGGTTACTCAGCTACAAATTATGCTTTTTGTATCGCCATTGACCTCTAAAATGTAGGTTATTAGTGAAAGAATTATTAGATTACTAGATTTTTATATTATGCTCTTTTATTTGTTTTTAGAGAGAAAGGACTGGAGGATCACGAAATACTTTCTTTTTTTCCATAAACTTGTTTTAGTTATAAATAAATTAAAAATGATCTCCAATGGTAAATTTAATAGTTTTTCCACTGTGAACAGTTCATCATTGTAATTTATAAATTTCTTTCTATATAATTCTGTCATTGTCATAAATTTGAAACTGTCGTCACAAGTGTACGGTCCGTTACGAAAGAAATAACTTTTACTATAAATAATTTATTTTTTAAGTGGAAATGCAGTCATTCTTTTTGTTTTCCTGCCATTCAGCATCATTTTGAATTTATTTGATTCACTTAGATTAAATATACTCTGTGAATAAATTATTTTTAAATAATGTTAGTTATAATAGTTGAAGTTAAATGGCAAAATTGTAACAGCAAAATAAATTTTAAAATACCAAGATATCTTGAATTTTGAATTAAATTAATAAAATTAAATCCATAAATCAATAGGAAAACTTGACTTTAGTACAGTGCTCATGTTTTTGGTCAAAATCAGTATCATTTATTTCAGTATTTAGCGATTTAAAATATAGTTTTGATGTCATATATTGTCATTATAGCACATTGGAGGACATCATTGAATGATATCATCATTGTATTCCCAAAAGAAGTTTTAAGTTATTCTTAACTTTAAAGAGAACCAGATATCTATTTCAGAAAATTCGTGTGAATTATTTTGTCTTATTAGATTATTTCAAAATTCACTTAAAAAATCTAAAAATAATTTTTCTTGATTAGCCGTTCTAATTAATATACTTTCATATTTAATATTAAAGTTATAAAATTATACTTTTATAAAATATTTAAATGGACTCCACTCTTTATTGAATTCGGTGCAATTATAACTCAAATTTCATGAAATTCTCGAATGTTTCGTTTAAATGAATCATTCATATTTGAAGTATCTGTTTATCAACTTACTGCTAAATTAATTACATTTTTCATCTTACATACAAAGTAAATTAATCAGTTTTTTCATATATATTTTGTTAATGTACTTTTATAATTTCATTTTTATAATAGATTAAAATATCTTCTTTATAATATAATTTTATTTTTAAATTTGCTATTCATATTAAATATTTTATTGATAACAGTGAAAGTTTTGTTAATATTTTCTAAAATTTTTTTAAAAATAATTTATACTTTACAAACTAAAATCAATTATAAAGTAGGGCTCTTCAAAAACATCTTTAACAATTGTGATATCACATCTCTTTCTGACATTATCTCTGACAAGTTTTCATTGTTCTTAAGACGTCAAATGGCATCCATCATTGTTTGAGCTAAACATATGAGATAATACTTTACTGATTGCATATTCCATTGTTTTCACAGTTTACTTGGAGAATTCTGTTTTATTTCTCTTAAACATAGCAACAACTGTCATTCCAAGTTAATTCAGCTATCAAAATAAAACTATTTTTGAAATTTAAAGATGTAATCTTTGAAATGATGCTTTACAATTTTTTTTAAATATAAAAATATTAATTAGAATGTCATTATAAATTAATATAATTTATCGTTTTCTAGTATACATGTAGTATTGTTTGTTAATTATTTTTTTGCTAAAATGTCCCTTCTAGAATATTATTATTTAAATTCAATTATTGTAGATCAATAAAAGCTTTTTGAAGAATGGACTGAATATATGATATTAAAACTATTTGCCAATTCTACACATTTTTCGTGAAAGGATATGCATTTGAAATTATTCCACTTTTTGCTTTCTTTTGAATTTTGAAGGTTTCGTAAACAGTTAAGAATATTTATAATAATGAAATTCATTAATTACTAATTTTAACTTCTTTCTATGTGACAGAAAAATTAAGGAGAGAAAAGTTACATATTACCCTCTTTAAGTTATCCAGTTTCTTTTGTATGGTTTTATTCTAAAAAAATTCATTAATTTATTTATGAAAATTATTTTTTAATTATTATAAAGTAAATTTACTAGAACTACCTGCTTTTTTAAAAGTATCTATTACATATAAATTTCATATGAGTGTGGACAAAAACGCTCAATAAAACAAGCAAGCCTACGATTTGTTTCTAATCGGTTACGAGCTACTTAAAATTAAATATATTACTGGTTTAGCCAATCAGAATCAAAGACCAACAACATGTACGACATCTTGGCAAGACGATGACAGCCATTTCTTTGCGCAGAATGCTACGCAATAATAAACTGCATGATACTATTATATATTGAGTTTGTGCTATTTGGCAAGTCTAAAAAGGCATTATGTTGGTGTCTGCAACATGTCATTTTAGTTCTGATTTAGAATTAAAGAACTTCCACCTTAACATCAGTAATGGTGCATTCCGTGGTGAAAATGTCGTAGTCTAGACAAAAAGCAATGGGTGATCTCACTGGTTTTTTCAACTAGAGATGAAGTCTTAGACCTATATGCTTCAGTATTTATTCCTGACATGTTCTTTTGTTCTAAATGACAATAATGCCTGTTCTATTTGAGCTGTCATCATCTACGATTACATGCATAGCGAAAGGATTTCACATATTATTTCCTTCTAAAGCTTAAAATGCATTAAAATGTAGCAGAAATTCGAATATATTAAATGTAATAAGAGCAAGTAATATTTAAATTTTACTTGCTACATGAGCAAATACTTTAAATTTTACTTCTTTCTTGTTTAGAGAATAAAAATATATATTTTGCTTCTTCTCAGTTAATTAAAAAAATTTAAATAATTCTGAAAATATTGATAATAATTTTTCACACATCTGCGTAATCTTAAAGTTTTAATTACAGTTCTAAATAAATTATTTTTTTCTTTATTTTCCATAAAAATAATATTTGAATTGAAAATGCTCGGAAAAATTATCGTTATTATTTAAAAATTGCCATTCTTACCAGCCTATTTTTTAGAAACTTTAGAGAGTGAATACTTCCGAATTTTGAGTTGTTATATCGAGAATATTTTCTTAAACAAATTATCACTATTTTATTACCTGAATAATTGAATATTATTTAGTTAAGAATAAATTTCTTAGATTAAACTTTGATATTGTTATTAGAATAGTAAATTTCTCTTGCATATGCATATATTTATTTATACCACTGTTAATAGTATTTTCTTGTTTTTCTAGGAAAATAGAATCATATTTAGGAAGATTTCGTTTGTGGTATTTATATCAAATTTTTTTTACTTTTTAAAATTTAAATTAATTTTATTGTTATAAAACTTTTAACAATCCTAAATGTAATAGTCCAATATTTAAAGAAGTTAATTAGTTTCAAAGCTTCTCAAAATATTAATATATTATTCGCATGTATGAGTATTGTTTTTAATAAAATAAATGCATATACATAAATGTAAATATGTATGTATATATGTTTATTATTATTAGTTTTGTTACTAATAAAACTAAATAATGTTTTAATTTATAACAATTCTGTACTGTTTACATTATATAAAATAATTTTAAAAATATCTATGGAAGTATTATGTGAAAAAATTTAAATAATAATAATATACTCTAAGAAAATATCAAAAATAAGAAATAAAAGTTGTTATTTAATCACGTTAGGAGATATTTAAGTGTATAAAAACTCTTAAAATATGCTAATAAAGATTCATTTTTATTAAAAAATAACATTAATAAAGATTCATTTATTAGTTATTAGTATTATATTAGTATTATAATCGAATTAAAAGCATTATTTAATTTTCAAAATTATAAATAAAGCAATAATCATCATCGTTATATATTATTTTTGAATCATCGTTATATATTATTTTTGAATAAAACACAAAAATCCGTATTTTAGTGACAAAAAACTTTTTCTCGGTAAAATTTGGAATATTTATAATACGGTTAAATTTTCAATAGGTATGACTTTAAAACATTCTCTCCCAAATTTCCTATCATTGTTTTTTGAATAATTTGATTTTAAAAGTAGTTTTAATATTGAAAAAAAGTTGTTACAACATGCATTTTATTTTATATCAGGATATTTTTAACTTTCTAATAAAAAATTTAAAAAACTTGTTTGTATAATTTTAATGTAATAGAGATTCTCAGAATTATTATAATTTCAATTCTTACATTTTAATAAAAAATGTAAAATGTATATAAAGAAATTCATTAATAAAATTTCTTTTAATATTTTTTATCCACAATGAAATTCTAAGCAAAATAAACAAGAAGAAATTTATTATATCTGATAAACGTTTCAATATTTTAAATCTTAATTTGTTGGGAGTTAGTTAGAAATTAATGAAAAATAAATTATATTAGCTTAATAAAATTTAATTTAAGCTCAGTAAATGATCAAATAATTTTAACATTCGGTAGGAATTTTCTAGAATAATGAAGCTATTATAGTGTCAAAAGAATAAATTTTTGGAACATCACATTAGTTTTTTTCTGGTTAAAATGTCATTATTTTTTTCTGCTTATGCTAAATCATACACTATATTTATTTCAATTTTTTCCTCTCTCATTTTCTTCTCGGAATACATAAAAATTAATAAGATATCGAATATCTTAATTTGTAAGAAAAATAATTCACTGTTTTCCATTTTAATAAATTTTGAAAGAAATATTTCAATTTCATTTACAGTCAATAACCTATGAAGTTAAATAATTTGTCGGGTGTTATTTTTTAAATGGTATAATGTATTTATTTTACTTGTGCATTAATTTCATATATAATTGATAAGTGACGCCCAACTGACTGAATTTAATATCCATCCCTAGTTATTTACATCTATTTTGCATAATCTATCCTAACAAATTAATATCAAATTATTCTTTAAGAATGATTTTAAATCGTCCGATAAAACTGTTAGTACTAATACCAAATAAGAAAAATAAACGAATTAATTTTGTTTTATTCTCCGAATTTTCTGCGTTTTTCTTGACATTAATTATCTAGTAGCGTAACACTTTAACATCTTGGAAGCAATTTTTTCCTGGGAAACTTCTCATAATGGGCCGTATTAATTTTCACCTTGATCATATGCATTAATGAGAACTACTGTTTTACACTGACTGGAATCGAACTCGGGAACTTGTAATTTAAGAACACCTTCCTATCACTAACTGGATCACATGATGAAACCTTCTGTATTTATTTAAGGGAAATAAGTGTAAATAATTGAAGGTTTAGAGTATTTTTAATAAGAAACCAAATAATTATTGGCCCACTAGAAGAGATGCCCACAAATTTAACAAAAATCAATTTGATCCCTTTCATATAAAATTTATAGTTTAACAGTTATAATAAAACATTTTTTTTTGCACTTGAAATATTTTAACATGTATTTTTTTAGTTATTTAAATATAGGAGGTAAGAAAAACATTTTTATCTTTTAGTTATTAATTAGTGTGTTATATATATTTAATTTAAACAATATAATTGTTACAAGATAACATCAAGGTAATAGAATGTAGAAAAGAAATATTTGCCCTCAACAATGAATAAGAAGATATATTTTTGCTCGGAAACTTTGTGAAATACTCTTGCTCTGCCGAGAGCCTCCCTGCGTTCACAAGTTTGTTATGCTTTCTGTGAACACAGCTGGTGGTATCTCAGTGGAACTCGTGTGACGTCATCAGACACGTCATCAGCATCTCATGACGTCAGAAGACTCAGCTGGCTCAACTCTTTTATCTCAAGGTAAGTTTACTTCCAGTGGTATATTTTTTCCTATGTTCTTCCTGCTTCTGGTGACATTGCTGCTTGTAATCAATGTCACGATGTTTCATGTATAATTCCGTGAAAGGAAAACGCGCTACTGTGTGAATTAACTTTAACATTTCTTTTAATATCACTATAATTAAAAACTGCTCTCTCTAAAAATAATACGAAAAATAATTCCATTTCGGATAAAGAGATAATATTTATAAAATATAGAAAATAAATGTATGAATATAATTAAAAACTTTTGAAATAAAAAATTCATTCAAATTCATTAGATGTCTAAACTATCAAAATTTGAAATAATCCTTTAAAAATCTTATTACAATTATATATTATTTTCCAAGAATTACTTTATTTACTGAATTAATTAATAATTGAAACATATTTATTACATTAATGGTTTAGTTTTAATTGTATTTTTTGAGCATTATGCCGAATAATTCTAATATGTGTAGATTAAAATTGAAGTAAAAAGTTTTAAATGTATTTATATTTGATGATAAATTATCATATAGTTTGCAATCAGTTTAAATTTTTGTTATTTTTACCATCTAAAAATTAAAAAAATTCTTAATATTACCTATTTTTTCCTGATTTTTAAATGATCTTACAGATTTAAGTTTAAAATTAGTAACAATGTGAAAAACTTCAAAATTAATGACAACTTAATAATTTAATGCAAAATGTAACCAATTAAATGTATTTATATCAACGAAATTGATATTTGTTGTTTATGATTTTACTTGTCCTTTAGAAAAAGTGTGATTTGAAGTAAAAGCTACGATTGAACTAATAGTATGAATTAAATGCATGATTGATAAAAACATGAAGATATAATCCTTGTAAAGTATACATAAATTAAAATTTTAAGTAATTTATTTTCCAAGAATACCATCGGAGATGGTACGTAATTTTAGACAACACTATCTGACTAATTATAGAATTGTTATTGTTTTTACATAATTGTTGGTTTGTGTGTGTGTGATTCTATAAAAATTAAGTTCATTTCTTTATCATCATAGTAGAATTCGTTATCTTATATATAAAGGAGGACAATGCATTGTTATACAGTTGGGTAAATTAAATTAAAATAAATTTTTAATTTCAAACTATTTTTGCGAGGTATTATCTAATAATATAAATCGATCAGAATATTATTAAACATATAATTGTATTTTTATTAAGCGTATAAATTACTTTATAAATAACGCTTTAATAAAAATTTTACATTTCATAGTTGAAAACTAATGATTATTTTGTACCATTGGAAATAATTTTGATCAATATGCTAAACTTATTAGATTTATATCGCACCTTGAATAAAATATGCCTGTTTATTAAAAATGAAATTCCGAAACTAAAAATTTTAATTTTACTGAGCCTTATGCCTTTTAGAATATTTCGTAGGATTAAATTAGTTGTTTTAATCAAAAAATTAAAAAAACCAATTAGATATATTTTAGGAAAGTATGCATGTTTATGTACACACACATATATATTTAATGTGGGCGCTTTTTTAAAATTTATTAAAATAAGTTATACACATGGTCTACTTAACTATCAAAGGAATCGCCGCAATTTAAAGTGGCCATTCTGCTTCCTTTTTTTTGTAATAACTTCGTATAAAAATTGCTTTCCCTTATAACAGTAATAGAAACCATTTCCTTGCAATTTCGAATATTTTATATGTATGAATAATTGTGTGTTTTCTTCTGACGTCTGAAAGTGGTTGTAAACGATGAATTTGCATATTTATTGTGTGCAAAGCAACTGCCTATTGTCATTTCTCGAAATGGTTACTGCACACATGTCAACCTATAACAACTAAAGTCTCAGCGTTGCCATGACAACGACGATGACGTTGGATATGGATAACCTTGAATCTTCCAAGTCATCGGAAATGTTACCAGCTTTTTCAGGCTATCGAAACTAGTAAAATTAAATGTCAGTGTGAAGAGCTCTGTTTTAATGACTTTTACAAATATATTTATAGCTTGACCTTCCGTAAAATGAGCATATAACTTATTATTCAATGATAAAAATTAATTTTAAGCTTGCGGAATACGTAAATTTATTAATTTTTGTACATTTTTACGTTTTTCAAATATTTAATCAATAAATGCTTTGTTCGTCTTTAATAACAGTAAAATAATTAAACTACTTGTTTTTATTGTTTTTTAAATGTTTTCAATTTGTCAGGTAATACACAAAGTTTATTTGCTCCCCGTCAAAAAAAAACATTATCAATATTTTGACAAAATCACAATTTTATTTTATAAATGAGAATGCTTTGAATCATAACGCGCGCGCGCGTGATATTTATTTCAAATAAATATGCAGCATTATTTCCAACATTACTTTTATATAAAAACAATAGAAACTCGGATATTTTCATAAACATTTAGAAGTAAATACACAATGATAAAAACAAATTTTAGCCAGGTATAGAAAATGTTCTCCGTTAAAGTTAATAATACTTGTATGTTTTTAGGAGAGTGCTATTATGTCTTTTTTACCTCAAGACATCAGTGTTTTCTTATATATTGAGAGCTGTATATCGTGATACTTTCATAAAATATCGGGAATAGTATTTCATGTCGGTCACACATTTCTTTAGAATAATCAACTGAAAAACAAATTTGTAACTTAATATTATTTGACGCAAAGGCTAAGTATTTTTTTTCTGCTTGCTCTTTTCAGCGCTGTTAATGCATGATTCTGGATTTGCTGGGCTGCTTCATTTGCATGATTATGGTTATGGATAATTTTTATTTCGCTTGTGTCTTCGTTCCAGAGATGCATTGTACATAAGAACGCCATATATGGTGTTTGTAAATGCACCCTTCTGGAACATAGATATGTGCGACTAACTTCTCTTCTTAAACCTTCTTTTCTCACCTATTTTATTTTTATTTTGTTGCTTTATAGAATGTTATATTCTTAAAATTAGTATTTTTGTATATTTATGATTCATTTGCTTCAATATGAAATTTATGTTTATCTTTGCTTGTTATGTTTTGTATGGCTGTTAATCATTTTCTTGGCGCAGATGCCGTTTAATCCAGTATGCCAAATTCTGAGTTTGGTGATTTTTTGGTGGAGTTTATCTTATTACGTCATATGTTGGAGTTTATCTTATTACGTCATACGTACGTCATATTACCAGAAGGGTTTTTATTATAGCATAGAGATGGAAACCTATAAGAATTATGTATTATTTATTATGTTATAGAGATGGAAACCTATAAGATGTATGTATAAAGTTCTATTTTTTCAACCCTAGTATTTACGTCATCGCGAGGAGTCAATATACGTGATCTTGGCAACATTTCTTCATCGCCAAAAAAGTTCAGAATTTGCTTGCTGGATTATAAGACATCTGTGCCAATTTCTTAATGTATATTTTTGGAATTATAAAATATTACTTAAAGATTTAATATAAATATTTACAACTTTAATTTGATTCTATCAAGAGGACTATTAAAAATCAGCCTTCTATCAGTTTAAGCTGTTTAATTTAACGAATTGCTAATCATTGTCTAAAATAATGTAATACTTATTAAAAACAATTACAGAATATTTTTCCCGGATAACATTAATTTAATAAAACTTCTATAGGTTTATTATTTAAAATAAATTATTGAGATCTGTAATCATTTGTTTGAAATACTATAAAATATTGGTATTGAGTTAAAATATCCAAATTGTAAAAAATGCGTGTCCCTGATGTAAATTAATGTTTCTCCTCACCATAGTTTTAAAAATAATTGAGCTGAATTTATTAAAAAAGAAATTAAATTGTATAAACTTTATTATATAATTATTTCTTTTTATTAGATATTTAAAACATTAAATTAAAACTAAAAAAATTGCATTTATTTATTGTTTCGTAAATATTTTAATATATACAAGAACGCTTTATGCATTTTAAATTATAGTCGATTCAATGTAAAACATTAAAAAATACATATTTAATAAATACTGTATGGAACGGTTTCAATTTTAATTATTTTGTCTAGATTCTACTACTTTTTAACATTGCTTATTATAACTAATTATTTTCAAAGTTTTTCATATACTAAATAATTATATCATGAGAGGTTGTTAGTTTTTTGTTTGTTTATTGCCTTGCAAAATACTATATATTTTCTTACAATTCTGTCTCCTATTTTCTATAATGTATTTGTTAAACATTTGTAATATAATTAATTGTTTAATATTAATTAAGCATCATATAATTAATCAATCTATACTTTTATTAATTAGTTAATAATTAATTATTATAGAAAATATTAAATTATTATAAATATTTTTCTTTTCTAACAATTTACTTAATGTGTTATTTTATGGGAGTAATTTCATTGTATGTAAAAAAATGAATAACATCATAATAAATAACAGTTGCTCAAAAATAGTTATCTTTGTCTTGTATAAAATATCTATGGTATTTTAATGTTATTTTTAGAAAAATAAATGTTCTCTTAAACAACATTTTTTAAATGTGACTTAAAGTAAAAAGTAAGATTTTGAAATGTAATACGAATTCGTATACTTGTATATGAAATTATAGTTTTGTAAATGCGATAATTGGACACCAAATAAGTTTTTTTTATTTATTTAAATTTTGCTAAGATTTTGGGCAACGTAGGAACTCATCTAATTATTGCTAGTTTGCTTTCGTAATGCGTGATTTCAAAAAATAACTAAATTTTGGAAAATAATATACTGAAATTTTATTTATTTTGATTTGGATAATTTGTATATAAATGTACTGCAAAACATCATATTCTGTAAAAAAAATAGAATTATTTTATACACAGATAAGTAATTATTAATTGTTTTAATTTTTTAAATTGTGGAAAATGAAGATATATTTTTTTTTAAATTGAAAAACGAAATAGCCTAAATCTTTTGTTGAGGTTATTTTCACAAACAGAAACGTAATAGAATTATTTTATAATTTTTTGTTCTGATGATTACTGTTGATGTTATATGACAGATAGACAAACATTCAAGCAAAATAGCCAATAAAAATTACTAGTGCTCTTGTATAAAGTGCTGAGAAAGATTATATTGGAGTGGCTGTTGCCTAAATTAAATTAAAATAATGTAAAGATAAAGACTATATAAGTAGTGAATAGAAATTAATCATACAAATATATAAACTGTACTGATAAAAATATTAGATTGTACGGATATATAAATACTTATATGTACAAAAACTCCTATAATGCTATACTTTGGTTAATTATATTTAATTGTTTCATATTTTGGAGATATCTTTATTTTTAAAAAAATCTATTGAAAAAATAAAATATTTTCATGATTTCTTAATATTACTAACATGAAATTTAGTGTCTGATTAGTAGAAAAGGAAAATTATTTTAAGTATCGTTACTTTTATCAAAACAAATTCTTTAAAATGGGAATCGGAAAAGGTACGTAAATGATAAATAAAAATTGTAATTAACTTTTTTCTTAAATTCGTAAAAATATTGTATTAAACAACCTAGACATGCTCCTAAATAACCCTAAATATTGTTAACACTAGCCATACCTTTAAATAATAATTAATATTTGTCTACTTCATTAAAAAGTATTTGATTCGAATATTTTTTGAAGTACTTAAGCTAAAGTAACAGCTTTCTAATTGGTTAGCAACATATTTCTAATTTTTTTGGAATGTTGTAAAAATTTCTTATTTAATAAATTTTGAGCCTCTTATAAAATAATATCTACGAAGCTAAATTATTATTTTTTTCCCTACTGTTGTTAATTTTAGTTTGTTGCAAAAATACAAAGACAATACATTTTTGAGCAACTGTATTCTTTTGTTAAGATAAGAATATTACTAAATTGGAAATATATTTTATTTTTTCTAACAACACGTAGGTGTATTATGTATTTTTTTGCGTATTTATTTTAATTCTATGTTAAAATAAATCAATAATTAAGTATTTATGCTCATTATACTAAGTATTCAGCTGCTTCTAATGTTAATTTGTTAATGTTAAACTGTTTTAAAAAGTCATGGTATTATTAATAACAAAATTTTACATATCACTCTCATTTTGTTTATTTAAATTTGCTCATGCATGAACTTTGTTAATATTCTTTTCATGTTGTGTTTTGTTAGTAAAATTTTCTTAATTTTGTATAATATTTCGATATTGTAATAAATAAATTTTTATCATATTCTTTTGTCGTTTCTTATCGAATAAAACTTTAATAACTTACAGATATTTGGTTTTTATTAATAAGAAATTGAAAACTGAGAAATTCGCTCAAATGTTATGGTTTTAAGTACATAAAATATTATCAAAACTTTGTGATATAAAAGCTCTTTTTTTTACAATTTGTTACTTGAAAATTTGTTTAAATTATGTTAAATAATTGATGACAATATATTTAACGTTTTAATGATTATTTCTAATGTATTTAATCATTTTTACGAAGTCAAAATATATGTATGTCAAAGTATGTCACAAAATTTGCACATTTTATAAGGAAAATTAATTTAAGTTATAAGATTTATATTAAAAATAATTTAAACAATTACAGTAATTATGTTTTTAGTGATAATTAATTTTACAAAAAATATAAATATATACGATTAAAAATAATAAAAAGTCCTAGAGTGTGTCGGAATAAGTAGATTCAATTTTTGGCTTCTATTTTGAGTAATCGAAATTAATTGTTGCACGCTGTTTAAAATATTAAAGGGAAAAGTTTAGTAAAATAATTTCGCAGTATACATAAATGGACATAAAAAAAAGTATGCGTGTAATAAAACCAAATAAAGAAAAAAAATGAAAAGTTAATAGTAAGGCAATTGCATTTCTTTAAAATTAAAGACCCAATATGGGAAGAGGCTTTAGAAAACAACAATTTGGTTACATGTAAATAACAAAACATTTATTATTTAGAATTAATAAGGCATTTGGTCGCATCGAACAATTAAGACATCTGAAAAACTATTTTGCATGTATGCAGTGAGGTTTTCGATGAGAATTTTGGAAACATTCCACATTGAAGTGCATTCTCCAAATCCTGTATAATAAAGGAGCTCGATCATATGTTGGTTAGGAAAACAAGGCAGCTATTCCATATGTTATACTATTTAAGTATTCTGATAAAGAATACCTGTATAAAGGTCTGGTATTATTAAAAGAAAGATTCACCAATGTCTGCAACTTAAGGTATAATATAAAATCTAAGTATCTTGTCTGCATTTCTGTAGCAGGTTGATGGCTGTTCTGGACGACATGCAAATTGATTGCACATGTTCTTATAATCACTCCAACTCATTTGTAATATAATTTTCCCAAAGGAACGTATAAATAAAATTGAAATACTGTTTTTTCTCTATATGAAAACACTTCTTGTATATACTTCAAATTAAATTAGAACTCATCAATAAACAGCACTGGATTCTAATAATTTTTCACCTATATTTATCAGTTACATTCTTTGGTTCCTACAGCATTACGGAAGACACATGGTGGACCTATGTGCAAAGAAGTTGAAAAGTATGGTTGTTCGATTTGAGACCTCCTGTCTTGTGTCAAGTGGGAGTTTACGTGCAATTCAATAGCGTTATCTATTTTATCTTGACATGCTGTTTACATAATTTATCAGGCCTCATTCGTTGTGATAGCATGTGGTTGACTAGACGTATTTGCGATTTAAACATAGCCTATTTCTGGAAATTCTTACTATAACCTTGAAATTGTATACCCATCACCATACATTACCATTATAGCTACATTCACTACACTTCTTTATGTCCTTATGATTTGATTTTCCCTATAATGTGGCAATACATGGATTCCTATAGACTACGCCGTCTAGTTATTTTCACGTTCCCTTTCTCGTAATAAAAACAAAATGATTGAATTTTAAAGCGAAGGCATCGGAAGAAAAAAAACATTTATTATTTATGATAGATATTTATTAAAAGGATATGTTGAGGAAATGACTTCTCAGTTTTTCAAATTTGGTAACTGTTGTCGAGGTTACAGTTTACATTGAATCCAAGGTTAAACTTGATTTGACAATTAATTTTTTGCCTAAAATCTGAGTTTTGTTTTTATTTAAAACTTACACTATGTTATTCTTTTAACAGATATTTAGTTAAAAAAAATTGGATGTGTAATTTAACAGAATATTCACCTTATAAAAATATTTTAGTATTCAAAAATGATTTGATAAACTTCATATAATTATAAAATTTTGTAAAATTTTAATTGTTTTTATAAATTTTTAAAAAAATTTTGTTTATTAATAAGAATTGGGTATCTTTAAAATTAAATTTTAAGCATTGCCGTTTTAATTAAGCTAAGATTTTGTTCTTTTTCCTTAATTTTTTGCTTATTTATCGATTCTTTCTTAACATACATGAAATCATAGAAAGAATTAGAACTTTTATTTGCATAACTTTTGAAGAAAAATAGCTGAGTTTATATTGCATTAAGCTATATGAGCGAAGCAATTATTCTCTAATAATGCAAATATACTCTTTCTTATAATCTTATGATTAAAAAGCATTGACGTTCGTAGTTTATAAGTATCAATATATAAAGAAATAAAAAAAATTTCAAGTGAATATTAAGAAATTACCATTACATACAGTCGACATCTAAAATTTAAAATGTCAGAATAAATAAAAATAATAAAAGAGAAACAGGCTTGGTTTATAAAATATACTTCTGATTTATTTAATTTTCAATTTTGTTTTATAAATTTAACTATAAGTTGATTCGATTTGTTATAATTTCTATATATCTTATATGAAAATAGAAATTAGTATTTTTTTTTTAAAAAAAGTGATAATATTTACTACATTTCACAATTTTTTGTTAGAATGAGATTGACTGAATATTAAAGGAAAATCTTATACTTAAAGAGAACATTATACATATCTAACACACACGAATCTTAAACATAAATTTAAAATTTATTAAGGAATTTTGTTTTGATATATTCCTGCACATAAGAATTATAGTTAGTATTTCAGCTTTTACATGTTTGCAATTACATTTATTTTTTCTTTACAAATTAGATTAAACATAGTATTTTATAAGTATAGGTACACATATGTAGTTTTACCTCAAAACTAAAAATTAATCATTAACGAATATGATCGGAAAGATTTTTTTTCATTTTTATGATGCTGACAGCTTGTTATTTTTAATTAATTATTTTTCTTTATGTAACTTACATCAATTTATGTCAAAACAAATATAAAAATGAAATAAAATATACCTTAAACTTGTAGTATTTAATCCTCGTAAAAGTTCACTTGGAAAATGTCTTAATTTGGCATTTTGTTCTAGAAACAAATATAATATCAAAGGCGGAATTTCCATGTTTTACAAATTTGCTTCTTATATTTCTGCAATAGTAATTAAAGAAAAATTTTTAATCTTGGCTTAAGCAAGGCAATAGTCTTAAGATTCAAAAGAGATTGTTTTCAAATATTGCAATTAATTATTTAGAATTCTATTAATGAATGAAATTTTTAAGAATTTAAATCGTCCTTGCCGATTTAAACTAACTATAAAGTGGATGTTTAGTTATATCTTTTTCATTTTGCTTTTTCTGCTGTTCTATTGTCTGTGTGTTAATGACTTGAATCAATGGAAAACTGCTTCTCAAACAGATTCTGTTCTTTTTATATAAGAAATCGTTTTATTTACAAAATGAACTTCGACAGTATTCTCAGACATTCGATGTGGGTAAAATCCTAGGAAAGCCCACAGCCTTGGCGAGAAACTGGAAAAAAGCGCCAAGTCAGAATGAAATTCCAGGAACACATTGGTTTACCATATCTAGTGTATCGAAGTAGGGTTATCAAGATTGGTGCAAGCACAATATCGCCAATCAAACTCATTCGCGCCAAGTGTGTGGGCTCTGCTAGGATCCAACCTCGATGTGATTGTTTGCTGCCGCTCGAAGAATATGATTTGAAGACAAGCAGCAAATTCGCCAACAAGTCGGATTTACAACGCAGTCTCAATACAATGTGACAAGATTGAAACAATATCTGACGTCATGGATATTTTAAACCAATGAGAACCATAATAAAGTGGCGTACTCAGGATCTCAACTGTAATGAAAGAAACAACCACTTTATAGTTAACTAGAGCTTAAAATTTCTGTAGCCATAACCAGATATAAGATTCCTATTTTTAAATTTTGATTAAATTGCATTCAAATTTTCTTAATTGCTTCTTTATTATGTGTTATTCAATTATTTTTTTATTTAATTTTTTACACATTATTAATTTTCTAAAATCGTTTTAAAAGTTATTTATTATGATTAAACTTTGCACTTTATTTCTACAGAAAATATATTTGAAGGAATTTTTGTAATACTAAGAAAATTATGTGCATTTTTCCTCACACGCACACATCGGATATCAAGTAAACAATATTTTCTTCTTGCAGAAATAACTTTCTCTTCATTTATTGGTTTCACAAGTTTATGCAAATTAAAATAATTATTTTGTTGGCAGTTTAAACCACCTCCAAGTGTACCAGAAGAATTTTTTACTTTATTTTGTCTTATCAAAAATCATTTCCTATTTCCCTACGAATCTCATTGTACATTTAGGAATGTATGCTTAATTCTTTATACACGAAGTGTAGTTAATACACCTAATATAATATTTTTCTCAGTTGTCTCTACAAATTCTTGAGTTATATAATAATGACACGAGTAATCTCTGGTTAATGTGGAGTGTCTTTTTCTTTTTCTTACCAAATGGAATATATATTTTCAGATATTATTTTTGCTTTTCTTTTTTATTAAGTTCACGACACTTGTGCTTTCTTGGGTTACACAAACCACAGATGTGCAAGGCGAAATATTTCAAAGTGAATTGATTTCATTTATTTTTAGTCAAACATATATTTTAAGTTTCGTATTTATTTGAAAATTGGAACATTTCTGAATAAGTTGAAAGAAAATCTTAGTAATTTTATGTAAATATTATCATTATGTAAATGAAACAGATTTTGAGATCACCTAGCATAAGTCAGTTGTAAAAACAGAATTTTTACTTGCTCACTGCCAAAAAAGTTTTATTCTGTAAATGGCTATTTCTTGTTTGAATTTAATTTAACCATTTAAAGCATATTGAATCGGATATTGTTCTTATCAAATATGGGACGAATTGAAAATTCATCATACTATCGTTTTTAATATCTAGTATGGTATTTTCGATGATTAGTAAATCAATATGCTATAATTTATCCAGAGAAAAAGTAAAGAAATGAAAAAAAAATTTTATTATTCAAGAATTCATTAGTTTTACTACCATATGCATTTCACATTGTTATTTTTTTAATACTTGTAATTTTTTAAACAATTTGCTTGTTACTGTTCATACATCATATTGGTTTAATTTATTAATGTGCATTCATTTTAGTTTTACATTTTTAATCAAATTTTTTAAGGTTTACACATATATAGCTGCCTAAATGGCATATTGCTTGTTGTAGGTAGATATTTAAAAGCAGTACACATATTAATAAATCCTCTATATTAAAAATTTTAATCACCAGGTTTTAATGATCTTTTCAAAAGAAATTTGATCTAATATTAAAATTAAGGTATAATCGAATTATAATCAACATTGTCGTCGTTGACTTAAAAAATTTGAATAATCATAAAATTATCAAAAATAGCCCTAAATTGGCGACTGAAAAATTTTGCTTCTTTATATTGTTATTTTCGAACATAATAGTTTTCTGAAATATTCTTTATATACCGAATTCCTAATATTTTATAACAGGAATGCATATATGTACCTATTTACATAAATAATTTATTAATATATGCATGGAACTTTTTGGTATTTATTAGATTTGAATAATATATTCGTAGAATTTCAATCAAAAATTATAAAGAAGTTGTGTTAGTTTCACTAGAGATTTACTTTGAATAATTCTCACAAGTAATAAAAATATTGCCTGTAGATAAGAATTAAGGCAACTAACTGGATAAAATGCATCAATATGTATATTGGTAAAATTTATAGTTAAAATATTAAATAGGAACCAAAAAAACATTTTGGTAGACCTAGTTTTTTTGGGGGGGTTACTTTCTTTTTCCACGACACATTGATTAAATTATAAATACTAAGGAATTTATGTCGTCTTTGTTATTAAAACATGCAATAGTTGTTGCCATTAGATAAATGAAATTATCCATACATACTTTTACAGGCAGAAAAAAGTAAATTCGATATCTCCAATGAATTTTTAAAAACTATAGGAAACAAAATGTGCTGAGTTTAAATTATCTATTTATACAGATCAGATTTTGATGTATACGGATCAGATTTTGATGAGTCTATAATAATATAATTTTGTTTTTTAATTTAAGTATTTTTTTAAATTAAATATGCAAAGAAAAATTTAATTATTACTGAACTGTTATTTTATTCCGTTTTTGCGTGTGGCGTATTAAAAAACAAATATTACACATTTTCAATTACTTAAATTTTAAAAAAAAAATGTTACAATTTTCTTCATAAACATTAATTGCGTTTGGGTTTTCAAAAAATTAAATAATTTTCCATTCATATAATTCCATTCATAATAACCGATAATATGTATTTCAACTATCATGTTCGCTAAACGTTATTGGAAACTTTAGTAGATATAGTTAATAATGTAAAACAAGATAAAATACATTTTAGAAAATATTTAATGAGATTTGTGGTTGCTAACATTGAAAAGCTGTTGCTATCTTTTCTTAAATTGAAGCCCGGTAGAATCTATTTATTCTACGATGACATGGCTAGTCCCTTGAGGTAATCGTAATGTGCTGAGGCTATACGTTTTAATAAAGAAGTCAAAACTCTAACTCTTTATTCGTTTTTCTTTGATTTGATCTCAATATTTAAAATTATTTTTGCTTATATGTGTGGTATGCATTGATCGCAAATAGTTTTAAAGTAAGAATATCGTAAACAATTTTAAAGGTAAACATTATTATTCCCATATTTGTAATTAAAAAAAATTGTATTTCTAGAAATGTTTAATTTGTTGATTTTGAGTTAATTATTGATATAGTGTATTATAGGCTTTTTATGTTTCTCAAGATTTATATATTTAACAATATATCGACACACATGCAAAACATTTGTGTAATCCTCAATAGTTATTAAATTAGAGAGGTCATCTTTGCTTATTTAATTATTACCTAAATATATTGTATTATGGTATTCACAGAGGAATGGAATTTATTAGGTCAAACAAAATTTTACCACAAATATTGAAAGTCAGGTATTTAGGAAATGTGTTTTATGAAAAACGAAGGAAAAGTGTTCTCGATGATATATGCGAATAATGGAAAAAAACTTTGAAAAAAATTTATTAGCTGCTAGTTAAAAAAAAAGTGTTCCACTCTGCGTTATTCATTGTGATACCATTCAAGAGTTGTAAACTGTTATCATTGTAAAATAATGTTAAGAATGGGTATTAAAAATGCCACATCATTTTTTGAATGTTTTATTTTTATGCAAAATGGATAATGTTCTATTATGAATAGTTTATCAACATTACTTTTCAAAAATTCTTAATTTTATTAATTTCTATTTCAAATTAATCTTGTTTGTAAATAAAATAATAAACGTTGCCTGGAATTTCACTTTTAATGTTGTTGTTAAATAATATTTTATCACGTACTAAATATTAAAATTTTATAAAATAAAAATCTATATGATGTTGGAATCTGTTATTTGGGAAATTTATCCAAACATAGAAAACCAAGCATTCCTCTTAAAAAGACAGCCACGAGCAAAAATTTTGATAGCACCAGACGAAGACTTCACCGCGACATATTCTCCACCTTCCCCGAGACATAATTTATTGCCAACTTGATCTTGGCAATGAAAATAGTCGCTGGGAAGCCCAACCTTCACCTTGACCTGCTAACGAAGCGTTTGTATCGATCTTTGAATTGCACCCAACATTTGGCGTTCTTCGTGTCTGTCTGGTATTTGGCGACAACCGGGGAAATAGAACTTCGATATTTCGTTCAATTACGCATTTAACTAAACAATTGTTCTAATTCAATAATTTTCAATTCAATATTCCTTAATTGTTAAAATTTGCGTTTTCATGTAAGAAGGATACTTATGTAAGTTTTTTTTCGATTACGTAATTTCATCGAAAAAATATTGCATCGGCAGATTTCTTAATTTTAATTCTGTAAAAAATGTAAGGATGTGGTTACACATTGTTTGATAAAAACCTTATGTATTAAAAAATGATTTTAGAAAATATTTGGTAATGCTGTAGTAAATAGAAAAAGATGGAAAGAAATAAGCATGAAACATTGATTGAATTCATAACTGTAACTATGTGTACTTAAAAGTATGCCTTGTAAAAGAAAATTAAATTATTCGATTATGCCATTATATTGATGAACTATCTAAGTGTATTTTCTTTAAATAAGGATATAAAATTTATTTTTTGTTGGAATACGAGAGGAAACAAAATGTTTTATATCATATTTGTGTGAATAAAATGTTGTAAAAATTTATTTAAAATTGATTGCCATTAATAAGAATATTTTATTCATCATTCTGCCATCAATGAGAATATGAAAATTCTCCATTTCGTTTGCTAATAGTTAGAAACTTGCTTGTACTAATGTGTTATGTCTCGCTGTTATTTTGTCTCAATGAATTTTAAACATTTTATTTCCATAAAAATTAAATGCGAATAAAAAAAAACGTAAAAAAGTGAAGTGTCTACTTCACATTATGGAAGGTGAAAATATGTTTGAAATAATTAAGCTAATGGTTCATATTTGTTTATTCGTATTACAGTATCTTATTTTTTTAAAAAAAATTCAAAAATATAAACAGAAATAACGTTTTCAATATTTGTGTCCATTACCATGTTTATTAAATATTTAAAAATATAATAATTGATCCTGATCTTGATTTATATAATTTGATATAAAACATTACTTAACTTTGTTTGTATTTTTTAAAAATAATTTATGAAATGGTTAGAGTGATATGGAAATATTAATCATGCAGAATTACAAGCCTTCTGATTTAGTTCTACTGACCTAGAATTTTAACAACATATTAATAACACGATCATTTGAAGATACACATCAGTGGTATATTATTATTTTTTCCTTGAATTTACATGTAAAATGAGCATTATGTGTTACTTTAATTGTGTGTGTGTGTGTGTGACTACATAATTTAATTTAAATTTACCTAAAAGCCTCTGTGATGATGAAATATAAACTAAATTTATAATTAAATAGGTTTTATTTTCAAAGATTTTTAAATTATATAAATTAATAAATAGCATAACTCGACACACACACCCTAATAATGAATGAATATAGTTATATTTTAAATAAATATTTCTCTCACTTTGAATAAATTTTTCAGATTGTTAGTTTTATTCATTCTTTACTTTGTTTTAAATTTTTGTTTGCTCTGTAAAAGGATTTATGATATTTCAAGACTTAAAATTATACAATGTAGTGAGCAAATTTTCAAAAATTAAAAAATTGTATTTCTAATCACTTAATTCGGTTTTTTCATTTATCACGGTGTGCATATATTCTGGCCAACAATTCGAATATTCTTTGTACACTGCTTGACGTAAAAAATGACGACTTAAATGAAATCATTTTTTTTTTGTTTTTGCGAGCAAATTTTAAAAAATAAGCTTAAAATTAGTATAACACTACGAAATGGTGATGGTATGTTCTTTTTCTCAAATATACTAACGGAAAATAAGTATGTGATATTTAATTTTTTTGTGATGCTGAATAAAATTGATATAATAATATACATATGACGCTCATTTTAAATTTGTATATTTTTATTACCTGAATAAATTTTGTATAATTATCTTCATACTTAGTTTTAAATTATGATTCTGTTTGAAATATTTTTTATTATAGTGATAGAAACCGTTCAAATATTTTTTCCCCACTTCATCCACTATTTATCAAAAATTGTATCGTTAGAAACCGCTTAGAAATTTTTAACTTTACTCAATTTTAAGAATTTTTGATTAAGTTTATTAATTGATTTTATATAAATGGAATTAATAAATATACTTGTTAAGTTAATCACAAAGAACTTTTTTGACGTTCGTGCCTTTGTTCTTTTAGATATTTATTAAAATCTTCATATTTCTGTGAAATCAATGTCATTGTTTTTTAGATGGAGTTTTTTAATTACTGATTCAAGAGAAACTTTAATTAAAATAGTAATAAATACAGAAAATATTAGTCATTTGTACAGTTTTATTTATAAAATATAAGTATTATAATAAACGCTCGTTTTTATGAACTCATAAAAGCCTATAAAATATTCTTAAAATCGAAAGTTCGTAAATTTGAAAAATAATAATTAGATCTTAAAATTAATTTTGTTTTTACCAAAACGTGCTTTTTTTACCATAATAAAATACTATTAGAAAATTTGTTCTGTTCTATATTAGAGACAAATGCAAAATAAATATTTAGAAGCAACCCTTATTTTCATTTCATTATTGAAAAATGATGCAAAGTTCTCTGTTTCAAACTAAACTTTTAAAAGCACATTTTGCAAGTGAGATAAAATCGTTTTACTCAAAAAGTGACATCATCTTGTTAGCCATTAATCTGTTTGTTTTGCAGACCTGCGTCATTTTCTTCTTGTTTGATATCTGAGAATTCTTCATTTTCATTTATTATGTTCTTAATCATTTAAACATCACATTTTTCTTATGTACAAATCACAACTGGGTCGGCCATCAGAGGGCTTTGTCGAAGTTCATTTTTTCTCAAGTAATCCAGTAAATGTTTTTAGCTTTCTTCAATTGATAAAGCTCGCTGGCTAAAACAATCTAGTTATCTTTTTTCAATGGCGTACCTAATATAGATTGATAAATTCATTTCGCATATAACGCCAATATCACAAGGTTCTGATTATGCTCTATTGTAATTTTAAAGTTAGATTAAGCGAGAGTCTTCGCTCACAAATTACTTAAAAATATCTATACAAATGAAAGATGCACGGAAATGTTTTCACAAAATAAAAATCAACTCTGGTTTTATATGTAATAAATAGTTCTCACTCTTGCAAAAATGTTAGATTTCATGTATAATTTATCTTGGCAAATTATAATCTTTAGAAGATGGATCGGGATTATTGTTTAATGTAGATTTTCTTAGCTATTAAATAAGTAAAACTACTATTTTTCCAAAATCTTCTTGATATTTATAAAAATACAAGAAATGAAAAATTTCCTGCATTACGTAGACAGCAGTAATTTAATATTATATATTTGTACATGTCAAGATCTTCATTCAAAGAAAATGTGATTTCTCAAACCTCTAATTTTTAAAAAGCAATTAGATGACGCGATATTATGAATCCCTCAGTCCATATATATGCTAAATAACTCTTTTTCAAGTGGGGCGAAATGCATTTTCATTCTTTTCAAAAGAGTTTGATATCTATCATCACCAGTCTTAGATATAATCTTTTTTCCTTACTCACTTTCATAGCTCATGATTTTTAAAGTTAGTTCTTTTTATTTGTATATTTACAAGAACAATAATTTTTAGGATTGCATTTTTATTAAATAACTGATGAATTTTTTATTTTGAAATACAATACACAAGATATACATTTTTCTTTAGAGAGAAAGTGGTTCAAAAATTTGTCAGTGTATCCTCTATTAAATTATGTTAGATTAAAAAAAAATCTGTATGGATTACACGAATCATATATTAGCTTCAATACTGGTTCTCTCTTTTTATAATTTATTATCTTAAATATGATAATCTTCAATCTTTTTAATAAGAAAAAAATTCAATAACTTATTTGTGAAACATCCTATAATTTAAGGTACAAAGAAGCAGGTCATTGAATTATAAAAGGCAAAAATTTTAACCAGCTTTTTAACACTTAACACAAATTTGATTTACTTTTGCTTTGGTAGATAATTGCCTGCCTTTTTGTTAAATTTTTAAACGACTAATGCAAATAAATGTTTAAATACCATTTTACGTTTAAAAACTAATTATTCTTAATTAGATAGTTAAAACATAAAACAATAAAAGAGTAATAGCATTGTAATAGTCATATATGTCAATACACAATAGTGACTGTTTCATTGCTGTGCTGTTCAAAAACGAATTGTCAATGTTTTATCCGAACATTCAGTAATTCTTAGAAAAGTGGAGGTGTGTGCATCATCTTCCACGATTTTGTGTGAACTGCTCTTTCCCTCAATTAGGTCACTTTCTGAACTTAATTTTCTTTTGGCAAATAGAACGATTGGTGAGAAATTAAAAACTTATTGACGGTTGTCTAAGTTCTTCATAAAGCTGAGTGATATTCTGTGAGATAATCATCATTTTGATAGCTGATTTTCAAAGTTATCTATTAATTGTAAACGCTTCAGACTCCTTCTAAATCTTCTCTGTAGAAATATAGTTAGGTCATCGTAGCCGTTTGAGGGATTTCGGTAAACAAATCATTCTCTAAATGCTCGATAATATTCTCGTACAAAAATTTATATTGACAAGAAATTCTTGTTTCATGGAAAGGATCTGCACTAAACTTTTACAGATATACTGGAAATTGGGTGAACTTGTTGCGACTGAAATTCGGTTGCCGCAAAGTGAGTTTGTGAAAAAATTTGTCGTGTAGGCAACATCACTCTTAAATTGTAGTAATGTCTCTTAGTTAATTTAAGAGTAATTACTTATTTTTCTAAGAGGAACTCAAATACTGATTTGAAAAGATTTTAGAACCTATTGAAAGGTTTTCCAGAGGCAACGAATTTCGATGTGTAGAAACACGATTTGTGTAGAAATGATGAGTTGTTAGAAATGAAATGATGATTGAGTTTTTCATCGCTGTTCTTATACACTGTGAATAATCGACCATCGATCGCTTTGCTACGAATTTTGTTCACATCAAGGATCACTTTTTGTAATAACTGATGCAAATAGTCGTTGAGGTTTCTCGTAACTATAAGCTGTCTATGAATCACGTTATCAACAGATAAAATTTCTAATACCTTTGTTTTCAAAAGTTTAATCTACGAAGAAACCCACCATTACATGAGTTTATTTTGTGGTAATTGACATAATTGCAAAATCAATATTTTCTAATCTTTTAAAAATTGTTTCATTTATAGTATCTGCAGACAAGCTTCTTGTGAAAAACAACTCTCGAATAATTTTTCCTTTTTCTCACAAATTAGACATACTCTAACAATAAAACTTCTCTGGTACTTGGCAAGGTTTGTTCAGTAATCTGAAGGGAAAAAATTTGGCGAGTATTATAAAATAGCATAAGGAAGCTTCTACACAATTTCAACCATTTCATCATTTCCTCTTCATACTACATTGTTTCTGAATACATTTTTATAACATTGAATGCATCTTAATGGTGTAAAACCGTTTCTTAAACAACATAGAAAGACGATAGTATCAAATACTGGCCAATTGTTTGAGCTTTCCCAGATTTAACAGTTAATTTCGATGTATTAAAAGAAATTATCAAATCATCGTTTATTTTTTGATGAGGTAGCTAGTAAGCCAGGGGCTTTAAAAACTTGTTCCATATGTTCATAATAAACAGCAACCCTTTATTTTGTTTCCCAGATTAAATTTTGTGAATATCCCTGAAAACACGTAACAGCCTCATTGGCTTATTAAATAACATTTTTGTTGGATAGGTTTGTTTGCCAGGGAAGGAACAAATCCCAGTTTCAACTATGCGGAAATTTATGGATCATTCTTCTATTTAGCCAACATTTTTGGCAGCAGGAAATTCAATGAGTGCAACTTTTTCTCAAAATTATTTCACGATCAAAAACTAATAAACTGTTTACTTATCCAAGTAGACAATGAGAGTTAATGGAAACTGGAGATAAATAGAAATGAAATCAATAACGCAATAAATGCCAATCAAATCAAATTGCCATATTGAAAGAGAGTAGACAAAGTGCGATTAATTAATCGCTTAAGAAGTCGGCGCATGCACTATGCATTTATTGATCGGAAAAGAATTTTAGTGTCATGTTCTTCATAATCAAATTATCTAAAATACAAATTCATCTCATTATTCATAGAATTGCTTGAAACTAGTTTTAATGTATGTTCATTTATTTCTCGTACACATTGTGTAAGTCGCTTATACGATGTAATAATTTTTTTTGGCATTTTTAAAATTAGATTCAAATACAAAATACATTACCTGCCTACGACCAAAATAAATTCTACCGATTGATTCCCTCCCTCCCTCCTTGACCTATGACATCAATATCAATAAGTTCATAATATACAAAGCGAATAGCATAATACATTAGAATCTTGCTTTTACGAATTCTAGTTTTCCTTTTATAAAAATTAATTTTATTTTGAAAAATTATGTATATGTATTTAAAACTCGTGCAAAATAAAATTTATTCTTAAAAAAACAATTATTTAATTTTATTTGATGAAAAGTAAGGCAAGAAACTTAAGAAGAGTATATATATATCTATTTTGTTTGCTATTACCTGCTTTTTTGTATATGTTGCTGGACTACGTCATTTTTTTCTTGTTTAATATCTGAAAGTTCTTTTACATTTTCATTCATTATGTTCTCAATCATTTAACAGTCCTGTATTTCTTATATATAAATTGCTTCTGAATCCATATTTAAAATATTCTGAAATGAAATGTCGCTCTTTGTCAAAGTTCATGGACTTATAATTTGTGTTCACTCAAGACCTTGAATAAAACTCTTGGCTTTCTTCAATTATTGTGATTTCTCTCTCAAAACCTGCTTATCAAAATAACCTAGACATCGTTCTTACTGCAGCATCATTCTAAAATAGATTGACAAGTGTATTGCACATAGAATGTAAATTTCACAAGACGGTTTTAAACTATGTCACTCATTGTATGCAATCATTACGATATCTGGCTCTTGTAGCTGTTATTATACTTTGATGCATTTGTTATAAGACGAAAGGTTGTTTAGTGAGAGGAATTTCACATCATTTGCTTAAAAAAAAAAAAAAAAAAAGAAACACGCAATATCAACATCTGCAGATAATTTAGATGTATACTATTCGTAGGATTTAAGATTGTTAAGTAAAAATGTCGACTATAAAATAGCTAATAAATTGGAAAAGATCAAACAGTAAAAGATAAACGAAAATGAATGTTAAATGAAAAAGACTTCACAGAAAAGAAAGTTTTTTAATTCGTAAATGGAAATTATAATTACCATTGATTAAAATGCGATCATGTTATAAACTAGTCTCTAGTTCGTAAAATTGTGAATCGATTGTAAATTAGAACTTTTTACTTATTACTTCCTATAATATACTAGTACAAAGGCATTTTCTCCGAAATTTTACCTAACACATATTGCTATAATCGAATTGAAGATTCTAGTGAGTACTAAAGGTTTTTAATACGAAATTTTAATTTACCCGACAAAATCTACGAAATTTTTATTCGATCCATAAAATTTTTATTGAATTATCGTGTAAAAATGGTTGATTTAATTTATCGATAAAAATTAAGGAAAGAAAGAGATGCTTCTACGCTTGAGTTCACAAATCCTTAAAACTCATGAATGAAGATAAATTTAAAAATTCTTTTATACCTTTTTCCTTGATTTAAATCTTTTGAATCACCGATTAACAAAATTAAAGCTAATGTAAGGCCAATTTTATCTAAGAAACAAGTTCTTAAACCTCATAACTTGTAGAATTCTGATGAGATGCGTATATATTTTAATAAATAATCTAGATTATCATACAGGTACAGTGTTGTAACCATCATGATTAACTACATGATGGTACTGTGACGTTTTGTGATATTTTTCGCAATGTCGGATGATGATTAACCCCAGAAGGTTGAAAAATATTTCCGTGGATGATAGTAAAGCATGTGGCGCATGGAGAAAACGCCCACACCTCTGCCACTACTAAGGATAAAGTATGTACAGCTTCTATATCATTTCATTTGATTTCATTGACATTCTTTAAAAATTAAGTAATTATTTGAAAAAAGTTGATACTCATTCAGTTTTTTTTATTTCATTTCGCTTTTAAATTATACTTCTATAAAAAACTTATAAGAGTGATATACGTTTTTTCTTTATAACTGTAATATTTGTTTTAGAGATAATCTGTACTGTGATAAATAATAAAATTATTACTACTCTGAACTCGTTGATCCTTTTTTTCTAAAATACTTAGCTAGGCTACCCTTATAATAAATGTTTTAATGTTTTTGAAATTACATTTATTCCTTAAATATTTTAGGGGTTATTTGTATAAAAGTATTTGATTTTAATTATTTATATTATTTAACTTAAAATTAAAAAATTGAAATAATTTATAAATCTTTACTGCAGTTATAAAGCAGTATAGTTCCAAAATTGAAATATATGTACTCTAAATTAAATATTATATAGAAATATATTAGCGCAGAATATTCTGCTTATGAAAAGAAAAGATACAGCGTATGATGAAAGGGTTTGTTACTCATCAAAATTTCCGTGTTTTGTACTTTCTGAGATCATTAATACTGCATCCATTAAAATGAAATTAACTGAAATATCTCTTCCATTCAATAGTACTAATGGAAAAATATTTTATTGTATTTTTCTCTTTATTCTAAAAATAATATGTGAAGTAGCTATCAAAGACATCACACCGCAACTATGATTTGTATTAAATAATTTTTCGCGAAGTATTATATCGAAATTAAATTTAAAAAAAATACAGTTGAAAATAATGAAAGTATAAAGTATAACGGTTATGCGCATGCGCTTGGAGTTCAATATAATCAGTATAAATGTCTTATGACATTTTATTTGCAAATTCTATCAACAATGTTAATTATATATCGCACTGATATATTGTATTTCATTTACAACAATGCTTTAATGCGATATATCATTTACAACTAATAAAATTTCAAGTTCACTATTGTAAAGTCTGTAATTTTTGTTTGTGTTAGATGCAATTATATATTTCTGATATTTTTCATTTTTTACATTTTTAGCAAATTTGTATTTGTGCTGTACTTTTCACCAGTACAACATGCTTACTTGAAGAAGATTCTGTTGAGATGAATGTGATTCCAAGGTGGTTGATTCAATCCATTTAATTATTCAACAAAATTTGATAAAAATGACTCGATCAATCAAAAACATTTTTATGTATCATTTATTTTGATTTGGAAACATAATGACTTGTGCTGTCGTGGTGGCAATTTTTATAGAACACAATTTTATTTTGTTTTGCACAGATATTTAGTAGTTTCATGAGACAAAAAAGAACATGCAATACATTTTCATATAATTTCTACATTTAATCTGGATGAATGTCTGTTGAAGATTAATACTCTGCAAGCGATCTAGATTTCTGTACATTTTTTAAGCTGAATGTTTCTGTATGTTTGATACTAGTTATGTATAATACAAGTTTGAATTTATAGTAAATGAGTCAATTTTCTCTATCAGTTTTGTGACAGATTATAATATTCTAGATATGTATATAAAAAACTATGATTTGCTGTTTCATTTTGCCCGAAGAAATATACGTGGTCATAAATATTATTCTACCACAATGATTGTGTGTTTTTAAACACTTTCTCACAAAAGTTTTATAGTTTCAATTTTTATGTATTTAAAGAATTCACTACTTTTCTTGTATCAACAACAAGTCTATTTAAATGCCTTTTTCTATTTTTGTTCCCAATCGAATACCACATTATGATAGGACATACAGACGATTAATAGTCACAGTTCTTCCATTGATAAAGCAATGTGCATGTATTTAGATTTATCTATCTCTGTTCCAATGTGGACTATATATTTTGATCATGGCTCTAATTTATGTGACTATTGTACCTGTTAACAGGATTTAAACCCCGTAATTTATTGGTATTGTTTGGGATCTCCCTAGACTAAGAGAGTATGTTTTGTCTGAGATGTGGATTATAGTTTATTGAAAACTGAATCCAGTATTGCATTTGCTTAAGTTCCGCTTTTGAAACCAAGAAAGCTTCTTATTTATAATCATTCCTAAAGTATTATCTTTACCAAGTCGGTCAAAAAATTAATATAAAATAATTTAGATTATTTATTTTCAATTCTCATATGATTGTATGTATGTTGACAATGTTCTATATAACTATTCTTGGAAATATCAGTTTTCTCTTACAAACGTTAATTTTATTATTCAGCATTGTTATTATTCTATCGAATAAATCATACAGGCTTAAACTGGAAATTTGATGGGACATAAACATTTTAAATTGGTGGCATAGATGTTGTCAAAAACGAGGAATTTAATACGTATCAATAATGGCAAAAGAATACATTTAAATTTGTCGTTTTTAAACCCGCTTAAAATAAAGATTTTAAATGAGATAACTATCTTTTTTATCATTATCATATAACTTTGCAGTTATAAATATAATTTTATAAACAACTTTATTAATGGGGAAAATATGAGGATTGAATATGTTTGATGTCACTGCAAGCTGACAGCAAAACAAAAGTTTATATTTTTAGGACAAAATAACAAGACTGTCATTGGGCTTTTTTAGATTCTCATACAGAATACATTCTTTTTAAATAAATTTAAACTACGTTAATAAATGGAAGTTAATTTTTTTAATCTTTTCTTCCAAAATAACAATTGAGTATCAATATCAATTATAGTGTATAATTGAGAACTACAAAATGTGTTTTCCGCGACAATTATTATACATCATTTCTGCATTTACTATTCCATATATTTATTAATCATTAAATTATTATATTATTGAATCTATGTTGGTCTCACTTTAAAGAAATAATGACGAATCACTATATTATATAGAAGATATTTTTAAACTAATTTGTATTTTTAAATTGCAGTGCGTTTTAGTAACAACATTTGGTTGTTGTATTGTTCAGTAAACTAGTGTAATGGAATCAAATTGATTTAAAAGTGTCCAAAACAGCTCTTGCCACATCTATAACTTCAGAAGAATAGAGACGTTTAAGCGGGAGATTGAGATGGACTCTGAAGTGCTTTGCCAATATGGCTGGGCAATCTAAGATATGGTCGAGAGATATTTCAGTGTCTGTGTAGTGAGGACATCTCATGTAAAGTTGTTTAGTCCTCAGTCTGGTAAAGCACGGTTACAGTTTAGAGCAGGATGGAGTGCTTTTGAGAAAAAGCATGAAGTAGTGTTCAGCTGTCTATTGCATCAGCATCAGTGATGGTCAAATTGTTGGAAAATCGATGTTTATCTCGGGCTTCTTTGGCGAAGATGTCAGAACAATATTTAATTGTGTTGCTCAAGTAACAATATTTCGTAATTTGACTAGAAAATACCCCATGTAACTCAGATCTAATTTTCATATTTTTATTTGTGTTATAATATGTAATGCCATTGCCAAATAAATGCTAGATAGCGCAATTTTCGGCGCGAAACCGTATTCTTCGTAGGTGTTTCAATTTCGATATTTATGTTTAAAGTGACATAAAATTAAAAGTATGGCTCCATCAAATTGAATGTCATTGAATTCATGTGCTATTCGTTAATATGCTTCATTTAACAAAATTTCTATCCACGAAATGAGTGATATACTGCGTTTTTTAGGTTTGGAGAAGAGAATCTTGAAAGTAATTCGAAATGAGTAATACAGTAAAAGAGATGTTGAATGCTGTGTTAAACTGCAAGAGGGAAAAGTTAATAATAGACTTAGAGCTTTGAGCTCAATTTTATATATTTGATATCCTCTATAAATCTGATGTCTAGCACCATTAATTGTCTACATATTAAAGCTTTGGAGAAGGGTTTATGTTGCTGATAAATCGATAACAAGATATGTTAAAGTTAAACAGAGTAGACGTTCATGAGTAATCAAACATTTTTGTGAAAAAGAAACAACATTAAAAGTACTAACTTTAGAAATGTTCAGTTTTAAGCAAGGATTTTTAAAGTTCTTCATATCTGAAAATGAAGATGCTGTTGAAAATTACTCTTGTATATTAAAATATCTTCATGAATTTCTTTCTCCCATTTTCAAATAAATAATTAAATGTCTTAATATGTAAAAAAGTTAATGACTGAATATACAGAGAAATATAATTGCATAATGAAATTTATATGGAGCTAATAAATATATGCTTTTATAAATTTTAAAAATTAACGTCTTAAGCCACGTATGACTGAATAAAGTGAATACGATTGAATTTGCTCTCATCACAAGCTTTTAAATTTTCTCGATTCTTAAACTAAAGATATTTTGAAGAACACTGTAAAATAAAGGCATGTTTCTAACTGACATGAATTTTGAAGAGTTCTACAGTCTAGTTAATTCTTAATTTAATACCTGTTACTAATTGTGAGGAAAAATAATTTAAGATGTTGCTAACTGTAATGAAAAATGTAATTTAAATTCACTCGATCATTTTTAATTTTTCTATTTTCAAAACTGAAGCTGTACCAGAAAGTTCTTGCATTAAACAATACAAAATTGGTTTGTATTTTTTTATTAACTAATTCTATTTTTTTTCTTTTTTATATAAAATATATAAATGATGTAACAGATGTATATAACTCTACTAACTGACAAGAGATGTCGCTAATGCCGAGTAGTGTGAACTTCAAAAATATTCAATAATATAGGGAAAAATAGAGAAGAGAACGTCACACATAAGATTGTAAGTCCAACCATCCGGTTCATAAATAATTTTGTTTATTATTAATTGTTTTAATATATAACGTTGCTTATTATTATTTTATATTTTCGTTTGTAACTAATTTAATCATGTTTAATGTTATAATAAATGTATTGTTTTGTAATATTCTAACTTCCATTTTCTTACGTTCCCTACTCTGAATTATTGGGTTGTTCGGAAAGTCATTTCGTTTTTCATGAAAATGAAAAACGTGCAGCAAATAAATATTGTATTGCATTGTTCATTGTCTATTCTAGTCCAATAGCTTTTACCATCTTTCTGATAGTAGCACGATTCCACAGTCATTAAGTGGTTGGTTTTTATCAGCAAAAAGCTGATCCATGTAGGAAAAACGAAATTACTTTCCGAACAACCCAATAAAATTGACTAGCTTAAATCAAAAGAAACGTAACACAACATTTTATATACTTGTACTTGAAAAATAAATAAGAAAATAACATTTTTGAAAGCAAAAAGTATAAATTCAACTTAAAATTTAATTTCAGAGACGCTTAATTCAAAGAAATTTTTTTAACCAAGTATATTAAAGAGCTTACCACTAAGGAAGTTTAAACCATTGCAACATTTCATTATATAAAGAAACATTCTGCAGTATGTTTATTTGTGCATATATTATTGTCAACACAGATTGTTGGGTTTTGATATTTTATACGTAAAATAACGATAGGAAATCACTTTGTTATATTCAATTTCGTTTGCAGGATGAATTATTGCATTCGCTATAGACGTTTTTACATGCGAGAAAAGAAACCTATTCACATCCAAAATGATCCTGAGCACCAGGAAACAATGATATTATCAAAAAATGAAATTTTTTTGTAAATATTCTTGTACGCAATTTGATTTACTGTTATTACTTATATATTTTTCAGGTCCCAATAATTCTTAAAATTTCAGGGAAAATTTTAGTGGTGTAACATTATTTATAATTAAATAAATGAATGATCTTATTAGTGCTTGTAGGTTTTCATTTACATTTTTTTCCACAACTTCAAAATGCAAAATTTTCAAACATTTATACAATTTTTAATTTTTTTTTGTTATGAGACATTACTCAAGAATTTTTTTAAGATTACAAGAGCTTAAGGTAGTTATGGGAACCAACACCAAATTTACTGCTCTATGTATATGAAACTATTATCCTTTGTATTTTATTTATTTTTTAAATATCATTGTGATTATCAAAAGATATTTCTGAGAAATAATTTGTATATTTTTATTGATAAATTTTGCAAGATGAAAACATTAGTTTTAAAAAAACCAGCTTTAAATAAAAATTTTCCCGTTTCTAGATTATATACTCAATATAAAATACTAAAGTAAAACCCCAACAATTCATATTTATTGAAACCAATAATTTACTCAGTAACTGAATAGTGAATGACAAATGTGGATTTATTTTGTTTTGGCATGATTTTAGGAAGCATGATTGTTTTATTCAATAAAATTATAAAAGGAAATATATAATATGTTTCAGTTGTAAAATAGTACTGAAATATTAGTGCTTTACATTTTTTTCAGTGTATCTCAGCTTACTATGAAATTTTTACTACATTAAAAAAAGTGCTTAATTGTTTCTGTATTATTAAAAATTCTTCTAAAATTTACTTGATCGAAATAAAGAAATAAGATTAAAGAATAAAAGAATAATATTATATGTGTTTATTTTAAATTTAATTCTTTCTATAATCTACTATGAATGTCTCTAATTTCTTCATAAAGTGAAATAAAAATTCGTGCTTTTTTTTAATAATACAAAAATTCTAAGTAATAAATGAATATTGTTTCTTGTTTCGGAAAGTATATATCAAACAATTTATTAACAATTATTATTGCAAAAATATCAATTCTAGTATTATTTTTTTAAATTATTTCAGTGGCTAATGTGTTTCTTCCCATTTTTAATGCAATGAAATTTATCAACTTATAATTTCTGAGGAAATTTAATTTTTGTGTGATAATTTAAATTTCTTATTATATTTCTGTTTTATTCAAAGTTTTAATTATGGAATAGCGTATTATCAATGTATTGTGAATGTACTCTTTTAAATTTAAGTGTTATTCTAAATATTATGATAGCAAAATATAGTTGTAAGTTCTTTTTTATGAACTGTACATTACTATATTTAATTTATCGTGGAATGTCTATATTTTATTATAATATTTAAGATGAAAATTTGCTTTGAAACTAATAGAAATATGTGTGATTGCTGATTTATAAAATTTTATATCTATAAAATTGAATTTGTGATGCTTTTGAAATAAATTTTTATTTATGTTTATATGTATACATCATAAACTAACTAGAAACTTTATTACAAAAATTGGAAAATAAAGTTAATAACGAAAATAAGAGCAATAAATTGTGTTCCATGCTTAGAAAAAATCTTAATTTTTTGTATTTTTAAAAATATCGTGAAGAATTCTAGCCAAACGGAGATTTTTTTTTTCATTCTTTTACTACATTTAAATCTAGATTAATCTTAAAAGATAACTTAAAAATCATGATGAATCCAGTGTAATTAGAATTAAATATTTTCGCTCAATTAATCATTTAAGATTTATTGAAGATCGTAAATAAGTTAGACATTCATTGAAATCCTTCGATTTTTAGTGCTTCATCGATTTTTTGCTCAAATTTGTAGAAAAAAAATGTTTAAGTATTTTTTCTTTAAAAAAAAATTAAAATTTCGTTTAATGCAAAATATTCTGTGTTGCCAATGAGCAAAAAGTTGTTTTTAATCTGATTATCAACTTTAGTTCAACAAATGGTTTTTGGCAGTATTTTGATGTTCTGCCCCCCGTTCATAAAGTTCTTGCAAATTTCAGAGAAGGGTCAGAACTCTTTTCATTCAATACTTTAATTCAAGTTCAGTAGCTTAAACTGATTTTTATAAAAATGACATATCTTTTCACGTATGATACTTGACAACCCTTATTTAATGATCATTTGCATTTTTTCTACTTGATTGATGACTCATTGTTTCGTAATCAATAGAGATTGAATCAATAGATTTTTTATTTTTAGAGCTAAATGTGGGAAAATCGAGTGGTAATTAAGCTTAAAATGTTCTTATGCAGTTTTATTAAAAACACAACAGGATTGACATATGAATGGATAATAAAACATTTTAATTGGCACAAGAAAAAATAAGCTTATGTTATACCACCAGAAACAATTTACTTTGAATAGTTGTTTGTTATATTTTGAAATATTATGTGAAAACTTCCTTAACTTTC
The DNA here is from genome assembly GCA_037975125.1 of Latrodectus hesperus. Taxonomy (NCBI): domain Eukaryota; kingdom Metazoa; phylum Arthropoda; class Arachnida; order Araneae; family Theridiidae; genus Latrodectus; species Latrodectus hesperus. The sequence continues at coordinate 49,555,324 of CM075857.1, forward strand.
GTGCAATTATTAACTCCTGAAACGATCATATCATATGTATGTGTAAAAAGTACATTGTCAAATTTGTATTTTTAATGCCCTTTATTTCGAACATTGTTTTCACATACGATGTTATATGCAATTCTCATTTTTCAGTAAAATGTTAATGAACTGAAGTCTTGTGACAGAAACAACCTGCCTTGTGGTGATGAAGAGGACATTGGTAAGTTGTGACTGATTCTGGCAGTGTGGTTAGCTGGTTGTCGTAGATTTTACTACAACCACTATCTGCCCTGCCCTAAGCAGTTCACTGTATTGTCAACTGTTTCTACTTTCTCTGCTGAGACTTTTAATTCACGCTTTGAAGTATGTAAGTATGTAGTATAACATTTTAGGAGTATGTATTATATATATATGAGTTGTTTAATATAATTTCAAATCTTGCAGTATTAAGTTAAAATATAGTGTTTACATGCATGATATTGATATAAATTAAAATTATATACATAATATATACGAGTATTATGACATCTGTATTGATTTTCTAAAAGTAAATTTTGTTATATAAAATGTATTACTTTTTTTGTAAAATTTTAATTTTTAAAATAATTTTATAAAAAGTTTATAAATTGCCTGATTTTTATTGATTGTGTTGCAATCACCAAACTAAATTGAAATACCGTTCATTTTATATGTTCCATGTCACTATATAGCTACATTTTGAAATCTTTCGAATATAATGCAATAAAGTATTTTATAACTAATGCTCTCAATTATAACTCATTCCTAATCTAGCTGAAAACTTATTTTCATCGCACTTATGCTTCAAATGGCATTGTCTAAAGACCTTGTAGTACGTAACAAAGTACATCAAGTACCAATAAAGGTTTCAAAACTGCCATTCCAAAACTCAAAACCTGCTTAAAAATAATAAGCTATTATTTAAACAAATTCATTTAATAGAAACAAAATATTACCAATTGAATACTATTAAAAACCAAATTTCAATGAAATAAAAATTGTTTGATAGTTCTTCACTTTAAACTAGTCGTATTTTCCTTCGAAAATGGGAATGCTCTTTTTTTATTCGATTTCATGCTATACTGTTCATCTTTCTGCATAAATAAAAGATTATTCTTTTCTCACAATTAATATTTAATTTTCCCTCTACAATATTTCTTCCGACTTTTGAAATTATTAATGAGAAACAAAATTTGTTATTGTATTAAAAGCTCCAAAATTATCCTGAAGTATTTTTTGTCTGTTTTTAATTATTTTTATTCAGCCTTTTTACAATTATTTAAGCTTTGGAAATGGAAATGGCAAAAGGCTACTAATTATTGGAAAGTATCTTCAATATAAATTTATTTCGAACTTTTTTGAGTTTTGAAATATTGCAAGTAATAGACTTGCAGATCTCTAAGAAATAAAATTAAAGAGTTTCTAGGAATTTTTTGCTGGAATCATTATATTTACTATAAATAATGACTCCAAGAATCATATTATAATAAATATTATATGTATAGTTTTTCCTGGAATGAAAATGTAATTATGTACACAAAATGTTTCAATTGTAGTTTTAAAGATGATACGCGTAAATATCTATAAAACCTAGTATTTTCGGCTTAAATTAAGTTTAATTAATGGTTATATTAATAATATTTAGTCAGAGAGAGAGAGGTACAATGAAAAGAATTTTTATTTCAATATTCTCAAAATTCTTTCCGTTAATTAAATATTGTTTAAATTGAGCAATTTTAGAATTTTTAAACTTTTATACAAATTTCTTTTCAAATAATTTACTGGGCATTTAAAACTTATAAATATTTTCCTTCCAAATAAGAATATTGACCAAATTGCAATGAGGAAAGTTAAAACAGAATATTTATATTGTCTTAATTTTCAATCGATTTCTCTTTTACTTAATTATTAGCTGGGGTTCTCGACTTTCCTCAGGGAGTTGATATGATATTATATTTTAGTTGAAATAAAAGGATAAACTTTAAAATTAAGGGGAATAATTTTTTGTTGAAAATAACTACAACACTTCTATTTACAATATTTTTTTTATGAACAGCATTTGTCATATGTATAACTGTTTGGAATTTCCTACTCGAGATCAGCCTACTTTCAACTGACCTTGAGAAAAGAGGTTCAGTAGAGATGGCAGTTCAGTAGAGATAAGTGCTATTCTGAGGATAAATACTGTCTATCCTTTGTTCCTTCTAGTCATAAGTTCGGCTTCGATGATGTTATTCGATAGCTGTTTGATGCTCATCCTTGTTCCATTACATTGTTTTGGTGTGAGTTGAGATTTTAGAATAATATTATCAGAGATCTAATTTTCAAGTCTAAGGCAATGTAATGACATACCTGGTACTTGCAAAGAATTTAAAAAATTCTGTAGGGAAATTGCCACTTTCTTCACGTTTACCATCGTATCGATCAATTTGTATATTCTCTTCTTTGACTATATTTTTTGAGTAAGAAATATATTCAAAATTAAGAGCAAAAGGAAATTTTGAATGAAATTTTCTTTTGAATATTAAAGATGATATCGTGACAACATTATTTTTAGTGCTAAAATTGCCCTCTGAAATAGCCACTCTGGATTGGCATATTCTGAACATAAATGTTTGAATAAATTTGGTCGATAAATTCGTTTTCATTGTAGTTACGTTGCCGTTCTAATGATGAGTTCAATACTGCCGGTCGTTTGGCCAGTAGGATATGTGCCTTTGTAAAAGTTGTTGAACAAAATGTGCTGTTGTTTCGTCTTTTGATAGTTCAACCCATGCATTTTGTTAGTCCTAGTATTTATATGTGTGGTCAGAGTTATGATTATTTTAAGTAGGCATTGATTTCGTCTGCTTGTATTGACTTGGAGATAACTGGAAGTGTTAGTTAAAAATCTCCTGAGTGTATGAGTAGATCTCCTCCCATCACTTCAGGGTTTCCCCTCAAGTCTTGTAATGTTTTGTTCATGGTTTTGAGTGACTATTTTTATGTGCCATCGTGCATTTATCTTAGAAGATAATTTGAGCTTGTTGTAGAAGCTCATCTCGTCCAGATGCTCTTGAGATTTTACATACCGGGAATTGTTCTTCAGCTATATTCAACGATAATTGTTGCCAGATGATGCCAGTGAAAGTGCGATGTGTTGTTTAGAACGTATTTCTGCCAGCAAAAGATTTATTAGAAACGTTCTCACAGTGCCGCTTGGTTCGTCGAGGTAAATAATTCTTCCGGTGTTCTTGTTGATCCATTATAACCATGATAACATTGCTGGTCCATGATAACGTTGTAAATCTTTTTTGACTGTCAGTAAGAAGTTGTTTGTTGTGGGCAATGTTTTAAAGTAGTTCGTTGAGGTTGTAGATTTTTCCATTTGTATACAAAATTATAATTTTGAAGTTTAGTACAATGAAAGCATTTTGTCGTGGTACTGGTATCTCAAATTCTAATAATATTTTATCGTCTAATATTTTCTCGCTGAATATTGATCTTCTCGACAAATAAGAGTTTCATTGAAGATGTCGTTGAATTTGAATGCCAGTTCTGGATTAGCTTGTCAAATTTGATACAGTATGTTATCTATCACTCGTATTCTCTTTGAAGGAGTCCCATAATTGTTTCAAATTGGATGAGTTACATGTTATTAGAATTATGACGAATACGTCTCTAACTTGGTTTTTTTTTTTTTTGTTGATAAATACACTAAGTACACTTTAAACACTTTTCATATTTTATTTTTGATTTATATTCAATCCCTTTATCACTTTGATTACTCAGACTTTACTGTTTGTTTTCATTCATTCACTGCACTTCATTAGGAAGAAAATGGCGTTCAGACCCCGCCGGATGATTCTTCATGTACCCCTCTAATCAATAGATAGACCCACCCTTAAAAAAAGGCTTCGAATAATGCAATATATTCTAGAATATTCTAAAACATTCGAGTGTGTTCTGGAAGGTACACAATGATCTGAAAGATTCCAGACTATTCCCTAACATTCCAGAATGTTCTGTAGAAACTCTCCAGGTAGCCGGATAGTCGTTCCGTATAGCATCTCCTCTGCAGTTGCTTGCAGGTCTTCCTTCCATGCAGCTCTGAACTCCAGCAGGATAGTAAGCAGAGTTGAGGTCCATTGAATGGTGCCGTGAGCTCTAATGGCTGCCTTTAGTTGTTTGTGGAATCTTTTTACTTGACCATTGCCGGCTGGAGGTAAGGATTTGTGCGATGTCGAGCAGTACCCAAGAATTTGGTCAGGGCATCAAAAAGTGAAGCTTCAAATTGCGTGCCCTGGTCCGTTGTAATCCGCAGAAGTTGTCCGAATCTTGCAATCCATCCGGCGTAGAAGGTTAAAGCCATTGACTTCGCTGTGATGTCCACCATAGGGTAGGCTTCTGGTCACTAAAAAACAGTTGACGCATGTGAGGCAATATTGACAACCTACAGATGGAAGTAGTGGGCCGACTATATCAATATGTACATGTTCGAACCTGGAATTGGGTTGATTGAAAGTTCCAAATCTGCTTTTGGTATGATGTACGACCTTTAAACGTTGACAGGGAAGGCATTACTGAGCCCATGCTTTTACATCTGCCTTCACTCCCAGCCAGAAATATCTTTCCTCAACTAGCCTGACAGTAGCTTCAATCCCCGGGTGTGAGATAAAATGCAGACTATGGAATATCTTTTTTCTATCCACTTCAAGCACGAATGGTCGAATGTGGTTGGTGGATGTATCACAAAACAGCTCAACTTCAGGATCACCTAATTGCAAAAGATTGAAGCACTAGTGAGGATTTATCAGGATGTAACAATAATTCTGACAGTTCTTCATCATTTTTTTGTTTATTAGCAATTTCCTGGAAGTCAATGTTTGATGGTGTTTCTATTGCAATGTCCATCAGGGAGAGGGCATCTGCAACCACATTGTCACTTCCCTTCACAGGCTGAATATCGGTGGAAAACTGACTGATATAATTCAAGTGGCGTAGTTGCCTTGGCGAGCATTTGTCCTCCTTCTGTCTGAAAGCGAATGTGAGGGGCTTGTGGTCCGTAAATATGGTAAATGGGCGACTCTCCACCATATGTCGGAAGTATTTCACTGCCATGTATGCAGCTAAAAGCTCTCTATCATAAGCACTGTACTTACGTTAGGATGGTGAGAGCTTTTTAGAATAAAATCCAAGTGGTTGCCACTCCTTGTCGATCTGTTGATGCAAGGCGGCCCCCACAGCTGTATCTGAAGCGTCCACAACAATTGCCAATGGTGCATTTAACACCGGGTGATGAAGAGTTGCTGCTTCTGCTAAGTCTTGCTTACACTTTTCAAAGGCAGTTTCAGCCTCAATTGTCCAGTTTATCGTTGATTGGTCGTTCTTTTTGGCACCCCTTAGGTATTCATTAAGAACTGCTTGAGTTTGTGCAGCTCGAGATATAAATCTTCGATAGAAATTTATAATGGCCAGGAAACGACGTAATTCTTTAACCGTAACAGGTTTTGGAAAATTTGTAATTGCTGCTACTTTTTCAGGAAGGGGAGTGATTCCTTTAGCAGTCACAAAATGTCATAGAAATTCTACTGAAGTTTGTCCTAAAACACATTTATTCACATTTAGGGTCACTCCATATTCCGAAAATCTCTGGAAGATCCGTTTCAAATGTGCTAAGTGTTCCTCGTCATCTTTTGACGCAACCAGCACATCATCAAAGTAAGGCACACAAAAGTCGAATTCACTCAAAACTTTGTGGATGAATCGTTGGAATGTTGCTGCAGCATTAGACAAGCCGAATGGCATGAATAAAAACTCGAAAAGTCCAAACGGAGTTGTTACTGCAGTTTTTGGAACATCATCTTTGCGAACAGGGATATGATAATATGCTTTTTCAAGATCTAAGGTAGAAAATACTGTTTTCCCTTCCAACATTTGAAAACAGTCTTGAATATGGGGTACAGGGTATCTGTCGGGAACGGTGACACTATTAAGTCGACGAAAATCACCACAGGGTCGCCAGTTCCCATTTTTCTTAGGCACCATGTGAAGTGGGCTTGCCCAACAGCTTTTAGACGGTTGACAGACTCTAGAAACTACAAGAAATTCAAACTCTTCTTTCACAGCTTTCAGTTTATCTGGTGGTAATCGTCTGGGTTTTGAGAACACTGGAGGTCCATTTGTTTGAATAGAATGTTCCACTTTGTGAACAACTTTATTTGGAGTACTATTTGCTTTAATGAGTGTAGGATATTCTGCTAATAATTTGTGGAACTTACAGTCCTCAATGATTGCCTTAAGTGCAGTGTAATTTCCAGCATATAAAGTTCCTTTAGACTAAGGAGGTTAAAAGGTCAATTAAAATACCATTCTTAATATCCACTACAAGTCCAAAATGGTGCAAGAAATCAGCACCAATAATCGGTTGAGACACGGCAGCGACGATGAAAGGCCAGTTGAATGCTCTTCTCAGACCAAGATCTAATTTCAGCAGGCGTTGACCGAAAGTTGGAATCGCTGTCCCGTTTGCAGCAAAAAGTTGCATCTGCGCAGCTTGATTGCTTGGCTTATGGACAGTATGAGGAACCACGGACACATCCGCTCCAGTATCGATGAGATATCGTGAAGAAGATGTTTTATCCGCCAAATACAGACGTTGAATCATCGCCTCGCCGTCACCCTTTTGATTGGATGACGGCTCTAGCAGTTTTCCGCCTGGAAGGTAGCAGGGATCTCGGCACTTAGTAGCTCGCTGTTGAAATCTCCTGTGGTACCAGCAGTGTGCCGGATTCTTTGATTGTCTATTTCGGCTTGTAGAGCGCTGTTGACTGCGGTTTCTTGAATGGTCACGTGAACGGGATTCCAGACGAGAGAGGCGGGTAGTTATTTCACATAACATTGTCCGCAAATCTGGCTCAACTGCGGGAGCTGCGACGGCGTTAACTGAGGAAGCACTAGTTGTTGTTGACATAATGCCATCTGCCATTTCGGCAAGCTTATCTAAATTGTCGTTTGAAATCGCCAAAATTTGTTGCACATGGGTCAGAAGTCTTTGTAAAAATAAAGATTTTAGCAGATCATCGTTCATTTTCGTACCAGCTTTGCTCCTCATTTCCAATAGAAGTCGTGAAGGGCGGCGATCACCGAGTTGCATTCCAGATATTAAGTCTCTTAGTCGCTGCGATTCCGAATCTGCATATTGATCACACAGTCGTTTTTTAATCGCGGTGAAAGGATTAACCGCTGGTGTATTAAGGATGATGTCACCGACCACAGCTAACTCCTCTGGTTGTAAAGCGGAGACCACGTGATGAAATTTTGTCAATTCAGTAGTGACTCCAGCAAGCGTGAATTGGCTTTCCATCTGCTTAAACCATATCTCCGGATTTGCTCTCCAAAATAGGGGTGGCTTTACGGCAACATCTGCAATTTGTTGTCTATTGGTTTCGTTACACATGTCATTTTTTTAAGTAAAATCCAAAATCGATAATCCAAAAATAATATGTTATTTCACAGGCACAAACGATGATAACAGCAGAAAAATACTCAAAAGTTCGTGAAAAAGCACAGTATCATGGATGCAGTTCAAAAACTAAATGTCGACGATTAGAAGATTCGCGTGTTAAAAATTGTCCAAAGTCACCATTTATAAAAATGTCGATGAATAAAAAAACAATTAAATTTGAATTCAAACATTACTATTTAATTATTAATAATTATTAAGTACAATTAGTTTAAGTGAGACATATTATCGCATAAAAAGGAAATTATAAAAATTAATAAGTTTCGATGAATGTTCACAAATGCAGCAGCGAGCGTTCCGCTGCTATCGCTCAGTTCCACAGCTGAGATCAGACTGCCTGAGTAGCGTCTCTGCCTAATCACACAGGTCCGGTAAGAAAGTTTATTCCTACGCCGCGTGTCTTGTATCCATCCGTGTTGTTTTAACTTTTTTGGTGTTTGCTTACGTACTGCAGCAGGACCGCTACACACACACACACACATATATATATATATATATATATATATATATATATATATATATATATATATATATATATATATATATATATATATATATATATATATATATATATATATATATATATATATATATTGGTTATTTATTAAATATCTAAATATATTTCTACTTATTTTCAAACTATTGTTTTAATGTATATTTCAATAGCTAAGTAATTAATGTTATTAACTTTCTTCCTCGAATGTCAGTAATAACAGATTCTTTCACCTTTTGCAGTCTGTAATCTGCTGTAAATTTCACAATTTCATACATCGCACCTTCCAAACACTTTTTTTGATTGAGTTCAATTTCATTAAACGGTTTTTATTATTTCTTTTTACATTCTTATCTTGTTAGCAATTTTTTCTATTTATGGCTCATCTAAATATAAGTGATATTTTTGTCCATTACCAGCAACAGATCTAAAAGTAAATATTTAATTAACGTATTATTGACATCCTATGATTTGGATGTGTCACGATGTTACTTTATCACGATTAATTTTTAAAATCTTCGTTTGTCTATTTGTTAACAGGAAAGTTTTGTTTTCAGACTGGTAAACAATCTGTTCGAAATCTTAAAAATTCTTTTAATTTTTAAGACCAGGGGTGCACAACCTTTTCAGAATGAGGGGCCAAAATATGAAAAAGATCATGTCGAGGGCCACAGCAGCACGTAAATGTTAAAAATGTGAAAACACTGTTTTTTTGTGGCAATACGCATGAATTACAATCATTAATTTACTTATTTTACTCATGCAAACATTATACAATAAAGGAATAGAACACAAACATTATAGATATGCTTAAAATACTTTATTTCCAGAAAAAAACTTGAAATTGAATAACAGGAGAAAACTTTTTGGTAATTATACAAAGAACGCAATTTAAATTTTGAAAAAAATTGGAAAAATTTAAGGTGATGGCTGTGACTGAATATTTGAAGTTATTGAATTTTATGTTGGGCTTAAGATTCGCTGTGGCAATACGTTAAACAGAAGAAAAGTTCTCATCTGCTATCCTATTTCTTATTTTTGATTTGTTTAAATTCATTAAAGAAAAAGTTTGCTCACAAATGTAGGTGCTGCCAAAGAAAGTTGCACATGCAGCTGCATTTTGCTTTGAGCATGAAAATTCCTCCGGTAAGAATTTATAAAATTCTAATATCGGTTTTTCTTTGAATTGATTTTTGAAAATATCATAATTCTGTAAATCAATTAATGCTAACTGCAAACTCTCATCCACTTTACATCGACAAAAAATGGAAAAGGAAACACATCAATTTTGGATTTGCATTTTTCAAAATCTGAAAAACGACCATCAAATGCATTACGCAAGATTTGTATTTGATCCTCATACTCCATTTTTATGTGTGGAAATTTTTCATGCATTTTTTTGCAGTAGGGAAAATGTGCAAAATTTTTGATTTTCAGTTGATTTGAAACAAACATAACTTTTGTTTAAATGCTTCTACATTATTTATTAATTGAAAAATGAATTGATTTTTTCCTTGTAACTTTGTATTTAAGTCATTCAAATGGCCTGTTACATCTGCCAGAAAAGCCAAATCACACTGGAAACTTGCTTCTTTTAACCTTCTAGTATTTCTACCATGGTCACTTAGAAATGCAACAATTTCATCAAATAGTTCCATAAAACGCTTAAGGGCAACTCCTCGGCTGAGCCATCTAATTTCTGTGTAATAAAGAATATCAGAAGGCAGGTCATTAAATTCCTTTAAAAATTCTTTGAATTTCCTATATTTGAGGGCATTACTACGAATAAAGTTAATCGCTTCAGATACAGACTGCATTAAATTGGCAAATCCTAATCCTTTACCACATAAATTTTCTTGATGGATAATGCAATGGAACTGCAACAATTCTACGCCACACTGGGCAGGCCGTTCTTTTAACAAGGTAACCATTCCAATTTTTGTACTATGGATTGTACCGTACCAATATGTACCATTTTAATTTTTGTACAATGGTCATGGATTTTGCTCCATCTGTGGTAATGCTAATACATTTGTTCATAAATAAAAAAGCTGCATCACACAAATGTATCAAGCTGGAAAGAAGTTCACTTCCAGTTGTTTGTCCCTTCATGGGAAACATTCCTAGAAATTCTTCCGTAACACAAAAATTTACATCAATTCCACGAACAAACACAAGTAATTGGGCCACTGATGTTCGATCTGTAGATTCATCAACAGCTAAAGAAAAGTATATAAAGTTTGAAGCAGCAGATTTAACTTGATTTTCTATGTCTTCTTTCAACTGTTGTATTCTTCTTTGAATAGTCATTCTATTCAAGCTTATATTCTCAAATTTCCTTTTTGCTTCAGGACAAAGTTTTTCTGATGCAATCAACAACACTTTTTAACAAAATCACCATCTGTGAACGGCCTACCTTCGTAAGCGATAATTTCGGCGACACATAAGCTCACTTCCACATAGGAATCCAATTCATATGAATGTTTTTGAAAAAATTTACTTGACTTCTGAAAATATTTTTGAGTTGATCGATTTTTTGCGATCGTTCATATGCTTTCATAGATGCAAACTGTTTATGCTTCGTTTCATAATGCCGCTTTATGTTATATTCTTTCGCCACTGCAATCTTGCTACTACATTTTAAGCATGTGACAGTATTATTGTAATAGATGAAACAATATTTATTTTCCATGAATCTTAAAATTTCCGATTTTGAAAATCACCTTTCTTTTTTCCACTCATTTTACTTAAATATTTATATTTGCTTCAATAAAATAAATTTCACTAAACTAAGAATGCGAATTTAAAAAATAATATCTGATCCGTTCTATGGCTGCGATTGCGAGATAACCGATCTTCAAGCAAAACCACGCGGTGTTTATTAGAATAATCGCCGCCGCTAAGTAGAAGTTGAAGTTCTTTTTGGTAACGCTTACCATTGAGAAAAACGTGAACTAAATTAGAAACTTTCGATTGGCTCAACGTAATTTCGAATCGAAACTGTCCAGGCACGCATGCGTGAATACGCACTTGTTTTTTGATTTTGTCTGCGACCGCGAGCTTCTCCTGTATGAACATTCATACTCTCGGGTAGCCATGAAGGGAACAAACTGAAAAACCGCGTTATAAAAAAAAATAAACTTAATGAACAGATGTAAAATATTTATTCTGATGTAGGATCCTTTTCCTATCAGATTTTTCCTTTTGTTTATTTTAAAGAGTCTCATTTCTTTTTAAATTAGTCTTATTTTATTAACATTCGCTGGCCAATTTTCACTCGCGGGCCATAGGTTGTGCATCCCTGATTTAAATTCTTCGAAGAATTTATTTATTGACGTAAAACAGAATTCACATTCAGATATACTACTTTTAAATGCATTAGACAAGGACAAATAATGTTTTTTCCTTGTCTAATGATATTTTATTTAAATTACTTAATTTGTTACGTACCATCCCTCAAGGGTCTTAAAAAATGTTTCCTATAACATAATATTGCTTCTTCGGCTGGTTTATAATTCAACGGTCATTATCTGTACACGTGGGTTAATTAAATCGGGGCCTAGAGTTTAAAGTGGATTCCAAACTACTATAAACACCCTTATCCAAGGTGGGATTCAAACCCCACGAATTGTTGAACCAAAAACGAGAGCGCTAACCATGCGGCGCCAGCTCATTTGTCATGTTCAATCCAAGTTGAACTCTACAGAAATGATCTGGTAATAATTATAAAAAATTAGAATTAAAACATTAGAAAAAATATTATGCAAATTTTTATAGTGATCTGAAATCAATTAAATGTTAATCAAACAACTAAAATTATCACTAGAAAAAAATTAGAGCATTTTGGATTTATTATAACTATTGGTAAACGTAAGATAAATATTCTGTTACAAATTACAGCTGACATAGAATTAAAGATAACTTTGAAAACTTTATATTCAGGGTTCGTTAAGATTTCCAAGAGTTGTCTGGGAGTCAAATCAAAATATTTCCAGGAATCTTCATGTTAAAAAATTCTTTTTTTTACTTTACTAATTGTTCTTAACAAAATATGCGTATAATTATGTATATGCACCATTTTTCAATTATATGTAAACAATATAAACAAATAATTGTAAAAATTAATGAAACTATTTATTTAGGCAGATACAGCTTGCTCTAATAAATGCAGGTGTTTTTTCCCTTTCATATGAGATTTGAGTATTTTTCCAAACTAGATAATGTGCATGTTTCATCTGAACCATGTAAAGCCAGTCCTTGTACGGCTTTTCCAGAATCCACTAATCACTAGAAAGATTCCTTCCACAAGGCATATTAAATAATTTATTTCAACTTTTAGTTCACTGGTGAACAAAAATCTTCCCGATTCACTGAAATTGTCCACAATTTTCACCATGGAAAGTATATTTTAATTCAGAATTTTTTTCATTTATTTATCAATATTTGAGAAAACAGAAACAAAAATAGAAAAGGAATAAACTAAAATCACCCGCGTGATTGCAACCACATGTTGATCATATTGATGATTACTTCACAACACGCATATAATTCTAAATACTACATACAATCCTGGCTAAACTGGATCATGATAAAATTATTGTGGCGGAAATGGACTTTTATTTTAGCCAATAGTTATGAATATAATATCAATATCCATCGTGTTACCATTTATTGGTAACATTAAGATCTAATACTCAGTTTTGTTTTTGGACTCAATTTTGTTAACAATTGTAAAATATTAAACAAAAAAATTCAAATTATATTTATGTATCCTGGAAAATCTCTTGCTATTGGTTGTGATAGATATGTTCAGACTACACTTTCCCGTTTCTTCAGTGGCCACCTGAAGGGACTTACTTTCGAGAGAGGTCTCAAAATATATCCAAATGGTCCTAAATGCCAAAATCAACCGGCACACATTCTTGAGCGCCTGGGGTTGTCTCTTGAGGACTTATACAAAACTCCTACGCTTGTTTTTGATTTTCTGAAAGTGAGTGGGCTCGTGGACCTCGTCTAGTATACTCTTAAGCCCGCCACACACGAATACATATTTTCCATAGGATTTGTTTGAAGGGGTAGGAAGTAATTAAGCACACAGTCCCCTCAAACTCTGCTGACCACAGAAGGGGAGGCACATCTGGAGTGGGAAGTTATTTTTAAGGGTGCCATTTTTCAACATTTATTGCTTTTGGCTTAAAATGTGTGCCATGTAAATGGAAATCAAAAATCGCCAAAAATTTCAATAATTTGTTGTTCAGTCACTTTTTCTGACTTGACGTATTTATTGTTGTACTCATTTGTCTGCTTGTAATTTCTGCCATTAAATATTATCATATAACATGAGCAAATTAAGCACAGAAGTATTATTGGCTGTTGCTTTGGACTGTGATGATGGTGAAAAGCAAACAAACAATAAGAAAAAGAAATGGGCAAAAAATTCGCTGCTCCAGCGTGAATCTCTTTCACATCTAAATTTAATTACAGAAATACAATCGGAAGATAAAGATTTCTTGAATTACATGAGGATGAATGAAAAATTGTATTCAACAATTAGGTTTAAGGTCAAATGATTATTTAACTGGATTAGAAATAGGGCAACAAAGAAATTATTCCGATGAAGCAAAACTCATTCGAAAAAAGTTTGCCAATTATTTTGCTTCCAATGAAGGCAAACTACCATGGCAAGACGCTTTGATTTAATCCTAAATAAAGTACTTAACTTTTAAAAGTTTATGTTTAGAAAATATAAGATATGGATACTAATAAAAGTGCTAATTAATTTGTTAGTTTTATTATTATATATCAAGAAATTAGTACTTAACACATTAAATATATTTTGCAACTGTATAAATGTATTATGAATACTATATAAATACACATAAATATATCTAATCAAATTCTGGGAAATTATAAAATGGTCAATATATTTAAAGGGTAAAAATGGCATCTTAATAACATGTGTAAAAAGTTATTTGTGCTTGAAGACGCGAGATCCCTTAAATTTATATGTGTATCTCCATAAAAATTATAAATACACAATAATTGAAGCATTTTCATCTATTTTTTTTATATATTTTCAATAATTTTTCGTACGCTCTAACTTTTTTTTTATTTTATTCGTATAATCATTACTCATTACTTGCCACAAACAAGGCTCATCTCTATATACTTCAATGAATTCTTGCAATATATGCTTCATGGACATTTTTAAAAAGTGAATCTAATGATTGTGAGGTGTTGTATAACAGAAATCTAAGTTTCAGTAAATGAGAAGTTTCAAAAATTTTCCCAAGTGTCGCCAAGAAACAATTTGTAGCCCTGTGGGAGCAGACACGCGACAACAGGAAGCAATTATTTACTTCCTGTAACCCCCATGTTGGAAGAAAAATCAGAACTTGTTTGAATTTTCGTGAACCTGTCCAACTTCACCACAGACGGTACAACTTGTTCACGTCCAACAAATCCTATGGAAAAATCGTATCGTGTGTGGCGGGCTTTAGACATGGAGATATTAGTAACACACACACATATATCATATATATTTCTAATAAAAAAATAAATGCATCAAGATTAAAGTAAAAATTCCATGGAGTGATTCATGATTTTTAAGTCAAAATTCTAGGAGATTCAAATGTTCTTAAAGTTTTTTTGAACTCCAGAATTTGTACAAACTTTAATAAAATTTAAAAAATACTAAGGAAAATAATAAACGGGAAAAAAACGAAGCACTGAATTCATAGGATTTATAGCTACATGCTATTCTTAAGTAATGATTCTCCTTCATTTTATTATACCATGTTGTAACGAACTAAATCTTAAAGAGATATCGTGGATATACTACATCAGTTTAATAAATATAAGATAAGAATTCAAAATCATTTGAATGCCTACCACATAACTTTCTTAACACAGGACATTAAAAGCTATATCTGAATTCTTTTCAATGCATTTAATTGAAATTTTTAGAAAAACAGTTTAAAGTAAAGTTTATAAATTTATAATTAATTAAAGATATTTAAATATATTTTTTATTTCATCAAGTTAAATAAAATTATTTAATATAAAATAAAATGGTATCGAATGACTTGAATTAATTTGAAAACTATACATTCATGGAAGTTTTCAAAAATTATCATTTAGAGAAATGTTTCTTCTCAAAATTTCTTAATATTCCAGCTATTAATATTGATTTTACCAAATGGTAAAAATTAAAATATATGTGGTAATTTATTTAATAGTATTCGATTATTTCATCGCTCTTATAAAGAATAGCAGTGCTTACAAAAAAATTCTGTGAAATGCAAATTTGGCGTGGTAATATTATCACTAAACACAGCAAAATTTCTTCAAAGTATTGAAACAAATATTAAAATCTATAATAACAAACTATATAAATAAACAAATATTAAAATCTATAATCTATATAATAACAAATATTAAAACCATTATAATAATAATGGTCATATCACATTAAAGTAATAAAACTTTGCAGTATCCACATACTATTAAATTTAATAAAGATTTCGTTTTTACGAATATAAATTATCTTTCACTAGTTAAAAACAAAAAGAAATTGCTGTTGCTAAAATATGAAGTGAATATTAAAATTCAGAAATGTTAAATAATGAATAACAATTTACATATATAATTATAAAACAAATAAAGCTAAAAAAAATATTACAATGTGAAGAATATTTTAATAAATTTAACTTTAGTTAGATGTATTTAATTTTATTAATGATTCTTTACTTCTTTAGGATTATTCAAAACACTCCCAATAATATTCAAATATTTATTTTAACATACGCAGCATACTTCATGAGTATAAAATCATGTCATTCATATGACACAATATGTATGACAAGGAAAAGAAATCATGGCTATAAATTTAAAATATTGAAATGAATAAATTTTTTTGTGTTACATGTGTAATAGCCAAGTTATGTCAGAAAGTTTCTTTTGATGATGATAAATCATCTCATGTAATTTAAATTTACTGGTCACAAAAACAATTAAAAAAATTTAAAGTCAGAAAACTAATTTGAAAGCAATGTATAATATTCAAAGCCAAAAGAGTAAAAATATCAGGAAAGAAAAACATAATGTACCAAATTCTTATAACTAAAACTGAAAAAATAATTAGTAAAATTCTTACAATGTGAACAAAATGGGAACTCACTTTTAAAAGATGCAAAATGTTTGATTAATTGTTTGTAAGCTTACTTTATCAATGTAGTCAACGAAAAAAATATTCAAACATACGATTATCTTTTTAAAGCTTCACTTCAAATTCACTACTTTATAATACTAATTTTCATGGAAACTAATTAAATACTTAACTGGAAAATTTTTAATAAAAACTCTCTATAAAAAAAGCATATGATAGCTTTTAATTTTTAATTAAATATGCCATATTTCTCATTATAAAATAGCTTTAGAAGAATATTTTTACATAAATATGCCAAAAAATGTGTTAATATAGTTATTTAAAACAAACTCCTAAATTGCCCCAATTCCTTGAGAATTTCAACTACTCAATTAATAGTGGCTAACTTAGGTAATAATCGTAATAATTGGGAAATAAAAACTCAATATTTTTTAGTGTAAAACATATTTACACTATGAAATAATTAACGAGTCCAAGATTTTCATTTGAATAACAGTGTAATATAACTCTCATTATATATTGCAAGTGGCAATTTTTAATTTTATCTCTTACATCATATGAAATTTTCTATTAAATGATCTCTATATTTTGTTACAGAATAGGCTTTTAAATTTACTGATTTCTAAATTCACGTTTCAGAAAGTTTAGAATTTTTTAAATATTTAATTGTACAAGAATCTGTCATCATCATGCCCAGCAAAATAGTGGAACATTTTTTCCTATACATATCATGCATTTATGTTTATTAGAATTTAAAACTAGCATGAAAAACTTTAGACATAATATTTAGAGCAGATATTTGGAATTTCATATTTTAAAATGAACATTTTACTTTGTAAGAAAAATTTTATTATGGTATTCATACAGTCACTTTAAAGTTATCATTATAGCTACCAATAACAAAATATCATATCAGAAGTATTTAAATATTAGTCAAGCAGAAATTTTTGTGATATGCCTTATACTCCAAACTATCTATTTTATTGCTAATTTACTAATACTAAAAATAAATTTAAAGATTGCTATTAATATTATGAAAATTCATATTACTTATTTTATTTCTAAATATTAAGCAAATATTGCAAAATAATTACTGAAATAAAGAAGTTAACTGAAATTTATTATGCATATGAAATTAAATATAATAATGGATTTAATTTAAAACTTTCAAATTAAATATGTAGCTACAGCTAAAAAACGATAAGTAAAATTTGTCAATTATACAAATTCTAAATTTTTTTAGCATAATAATTTAAAAAAAAAACACTGTTAGAAAAAAAAGTTAATGCATACTTTGCACATTAATCATTAATGTTAGGTTATATGAAAATTAAATTCTTAAATATGCAATATTTAATTGTCATCATCTTTCTTATCTGACATGCAAATTAATTTAATTTTTCTTTTATCTTTTTAAGCAAGAATTTGTAGATCAATAAATGATTAAAAGAATCCTGAATTTTAAAAGTTAAACACTTTTCTTTTTCAACTGACGTGAAGATAATGGATAATATAAATTATGATTTTTTATGTAAAGAAACAACAAAGATTGGGAACACATCACTGGTATTAAGTAATACAATAAATAATAAATTATCCATTTGAAAGTGAAAAAGGGTTACAAATAGCTTTATTTTTATATTAAAATGTCATGATGTATAAAAATAATGAAACACTTTAAAAGACTTAAAATCCCAGTTACAAAAAGAGTATAATAACATATACACACAAAATATGAATGTGGTTACCAAAATGGAAATATCCATGAATAAAACTGACTTTTTTTAATGCACTTTGTAAGTATTAAAATATAATAAAACAGATACCAGTTTGATAAAACGAAATGTATATATTCTGGTGATATGTGGTAGCCTTTCTGAAGTTCTGTATAAGTCTTGGTTTTTGTTCTCATTAACGTAAAATGTCGGATCACAAATTTTTAGAAGCCAAGTTTCAGGAGCCTGTCCAGATAGAGCAAGGCTGACCAAAACATTCCAACTTTCAGGTGTTATTAGAGATATGATGTCTAAAGTATTTACAGCAAATACACATGACGACAAACTTTACAAAACAGTACATGGAAAGAGAAACTCAGATAAAGAGATCAACATTATGATTATTTAAGAGCATTATAATACGTGGAATATTTAGCTGGCATCTCTTCCAGAACAATCAATTATCTCCATGTGAAATAAATGGTACAATATTTCTCTTAACATTTTCAGCACTTGTATGAATAAATTTCTAGAGGAAATATAATCTGCATTACATGCAAGAGGTGATACCACACCATATTAAAAAAAGTGTTTATTTTATAACTCTAAGGTTTTTTCCAAATCTGGATAACAACCTGTAATACACACATACACAAATAGCTATATATAATCTCTTGATAGAATTTCCTTTTTCTTTGCAATCAACTGTTTGAAACATACATTATGGAAGGTCTATTGCAAATCTTAAATTAATAATGCAATATATATTCTTTCAATTCTTATTTATATTAAACTATTTATACTTTTTGGTATTATGTAAATAAGAAAAAAGTGCTGTATTTGAAACCATTTTAATTATTAGTTGAATAAACACTTCAAACATTTGTAGATATTTGCAAACTTTGTTCTTGAAAAATGGCACCCAATTTGCATTAGATATAATTACATAAAGAATCAGCTTTCACCTTCATTTCAAAAAGCCTTCCAATTTAAAAAAAAATCCTCAGTTGCCTAAGAACTATAAAAGTGCATTACAATTATATGTATTGAGACTTATTAGAACTGAGACTTATTACGACTGAGAATATCACTTAGAGCCAATCTGTACAGTAAGAATAAATAAATGATATCATACAATATTCCAAATACTCTATTTTACATAACTTTATACAAATTTTAAGTCAAATTACAAATTAAGCTAAAAATAATTCAAGTTTTATCAGTCATTTTGAATTTGTCTAACTCTTATATCTACAATGTAATGAAATATTAAAAGCTTTAAAACAATCTGATTAACAAGTTATGTAGATACCTATATATTTTTTAAAATTAAAAAAAAATTTTGTTAACACAACTCATAATATTAAATGATCTTCTATTAGAAACGTTTTGTCTTATTCCTCCCAAGTTGAATGAATTCGATTTCAATGTATTATGTAATTGATATACAGTAAAATATCTTACTTGAACTTATTTCCTTTCTCATATAAAAATTACATGAAGTAACTGAACACAATATTAATTTGATAGAAATTATAAACCATTTTAAAAAAGCAAACTATTTCATCTAAAGATACACTATATTTTGATCTTTATTGTTGTTCATAGGATACAAAGGTGAAGTTCTCTATACATGACTGAATATTTACACAGAAAAGGACAATCAAAATTAAAGCTCGTTTTTCAGATTTCCAGTTGAATCAGCTGTTTGTGATGCAGCTGTTAAAAAATAAATACAATCAAAATTCAGTTTATAAATTAGAATCACACATAAATAAAAGCACTTTTTTTTCAATAACATAACAAACAATTCAGCAATTAGGCTAAAATTTAAAATTCTATAAATTTTTAAGTTTGAAAATCATTAAAGTCATTTTTTTCATCTTAAAAATATTTTAAGCAGTTTTTCAAATTCTCATAATTTAATAATAATAATAACTGAAGTTTAAAAACTATTTTAAGTTTAAATAAAATTTCACTATACTTTTTAATTTGTCAAATTTGTAGAGCAAAAAATTTTTATTTTAGATTTAAAAAATATTTATATATTCTTTTGAAATTTTAAAAACTCCATTTAAAAAATAAATGGAAATAAAGTAATACTTTACAAATAGTAATTTGTATACCAATAAAATCAGAAAAACATTTGTTTAATAAATGAATGTTGCACACTACAATAGCAATAAAATACTAAAATTTTATACAAATCAATGAATATTCAATTGTTAGATTTTTACCATGGAAAGAACATTTTAGGTTTCAAATCTTTAACAATCCATAGTTTATAAAATGGTAAACTTAACTTAAATAGAATTATTTATTTTAAAAAGTCTAGCTAATTAATTTTGAATTTTTAGACACGTTTTAATATAATAGAATAAAAATTCAATCAAAGAATATTGATTCATAATATTTTGAGCTTCGAATTTTCCTTTATAAAAATATGCTTTAATCATGACATAGAAAACTGAATGTAACTTACTGTCTGATATTAAAAAAATTCAGTCATTTTCATAATTTATAAAAGAAATATTAATGAAATTTTTTTGATTATATAATAGGAGTCTATATTTAAATTACTTCAATATCTATTGGCACCAAATATGTTACAATATAATGTGTAGATAATGAGTTGAGTTACTTCAGTCAGTCACATAATAACAGTAATTACCCAGTAAGCTTAAATAATGTTAGAGATTTGTAAATTTTGCTTAGGAAAAATATATTTGGGTACATATACATCCCTATTAAAATTCTATCAAGAAAGTAATACAGAAATCAGTCACTAAAGATGATAAAATTTATATCACTTGCACCTAAATGCAGTGATATGTAAGAAAAGTATTTTGAAATTAGAAAATTTATAAAATAAATTATATTCAAGATCTCACATGCCCCTTGAATCTTTCACAAGTTATCAAAAAGATGCATCATAAAAGTTTTCAAAGAAAAAAATTATAAATATTTTAAAAAAACAGAAGAGTATAGGTTTTAAGTATTTACAAGTAGCACTAAATACTAAAACAAGTATTTATATAAAATTCCTTTTTTTGTTTAAAGTAGCAAAATTTACAGAAATTTTTATTTACATACACTAATAAAAGTTAACAAAATAATTGTTTTTATAGACATAAATTAAAAACTATTTAAATAATAATTAAAAAAAGTAGTACCTGTTATTAAAAGTTTTACAGGTGCAGAAGTAAGAGTTGGATTTTCTAAGTCACCAGTTACTTCACAGATCCACTCACCACTATCTCTAGCAGCTTGTACAGCAGAAATAACAAGACTACAATCACCATTTAAGTGATTTCCTCTCCAGTTATAATGTGGATAACGATCTAAGTTATATCCTATGTTTTTACCATCTTTCATCCACAAACAATCACCTATAGGATTTTCTACAACACATTCCAAGACAACATCAGAATTTTCTTCAACAGTCTGTGAGACTGGAGTTTGAACAAATGCTTGAGCACCTGAAAATAATAATTTCTTCATAAGAGGAAGCAGATAAATGTATGGCATTTTAACTAAAAAGTTAAGTTATAATTAAATTAAAGAAATAATAAAATAAAAAATTAACAATAGTATTACATCACTAAATTCTTTATAATTACTCAATTAAAGAATTTTCTGCCATGATTGGAATTCTAAGTATATGTAAAAGTAACTTCCTTTTTTATTTTTAAGAAACTTTTCCTTTCAGTAAAAAAAAAGTGTTAAGATTAAGTGGAGAATGTTATGGATATCCCAATATACTTTGTCCTTTACGAATACAGAATTCAAAAAATTTAAATATATCAACTTTTTCACAAACAGTAAGTTACAGAAATAAAAAAATATTAAAATGTGTCTCCATAATTATTTTACACCTAAAAAATATTAAAATAAAATAGTACAACTAACTATAATTTTTTTTATCAAAAATTTTACTTATTATGAATTCATAATTCTATAAAAACTCAGATATTAAACCAAAATATTGAATTATATAATAAATATACCAGAATGATAATTAAAAAGTTACTTTCCTGATTTATATTATTAAGCTCTTATATTTACAATATACAATGCATACCTTATTTGTACCAAGTGCCACAGACTTCCAAATGTTCCAATAATTTATAATATTAGAATTCCAATAATTTTATAAAATGGCAGTGGGTATGGATATCTATAGTAGATGAACACTGATTTGCAATTAAAATAAATTAGGTTTTGAAGTTTTATTTTTACAATAGAAAAGTAGTTTAAATAGAAGTTTTAATAAAAAAATAGTTTAATAATTTAAAGGTATATTTCAAGATAAGTTGATATAAATACTCATTAAATATAAATGAGAAATTTCAATTAATTACATTTCTTAAAATTAATCTTCAGACTTGAGAGGAAAAATATTTCATTATAAACAAAAAAAACTGATGAATAACAAGAAAAATTACTAAATTAATTATCAATAATTTCTATAATAGTACTTCCAAATTATTCATTTTATAACAAAATAGTTTATCTTCTAGCAATATAAATACTTGTTGATCAAACTTTATTTTTTTTTAAATAAAGGAAAATATTAAAAGTTTACACACAAAATAAATACAAAAATTCCAAATTTTAGCATTAAAAATAAACATTCAAAAGAAATCAAATTTATCAGACAACAGTATAGATAACTGATGGAATTTTTTTCATCAGTGTGTACATTCAGAAAACAAATGATTTAGAAAACACAGAAAATAATGAGAAAAATACATTCACAATGCCAGATATTTAATTTATTTCTATTGAATTTTCTAGATTTGTTAATCATTATTTTCTCAACTAAACTTTTGTTCAACTATTTTTAATTGATTCACTTTTATTAATCAAATTTTAATTCAAAAAGAAAAGTTTTGAATACATATTCAAATATTAGATTTACATTTCTACAAATAAAACAATGAAGATATTCAATTAAATACAACTATATTACTTTTTCAAAAACAAGAAGATATTTTTAAGAATGTGATACTGAAAACAAACTAACTTAGTTCCTTAAATTCATTAAACTGTTAACAAATAGTAAGTTTAGTACTACGTCATGGAACAACACATGAAAAGTTCATTAATATATGGAGCTTTGGATTTGTCAATCTTTAATAAAAAAATGATAAATTTTTTTCCTAAAGTCAAGTCACAAAGCATTTAATTAAAAACAGTCACAAAATATACATACTGATAACATACATTAATAATACATATTAATGACAAATTATTACAAATAATCTCAAACTATTATAATACAGAAAAATTTATAAACCTACCAATTTTAACTGGAGTAAGAGTGTTAGTTAATACTCCAGTAAGAAACTCCTGTAAAACGAGCAAATTTTGTGCATCGGCTGTTTTATCACTGGAGCAGTTCAGCTGAGAAGTATTCAACCATGAACTTTGAAGCTACAAATAGAAATTTCAAGATAATTAAACATTTCAATAAAATATAATCTATTCATAATAGATGAAAAATATCAAATTTGAAATTAATAAAATTCAAAAATCATTGATCTTTAGAAACAGGATTCATGTTTTAATGAAAGGCAGTATATCAATCTCTTTCAAAATTTATAATTTAGTATTTATTTTAGATGCAAAATTTTTATTTAATTTCCATTTATCTTAAGACATATTGAAGTATGCAAAACACTGCAAGGTAAAAAAGAACATTAATGAGGGAATTAAAATCAGAATTAATAAAATGAAATCAGAAAAAAACAAAATATAAAAATTATTCTTCAAATAGTAGTAAACTTGTGCACAATTATTTCATTAAATGTTAAATATTTTTTGAAAAATTAACTTTTATTGAAATATTTTTGCATTTAATATATTATAAAATAGACTAATTATAAAAATTCTCTTATTTCTTATTAGTAGTTATTATACATTACAAAATAATTTTAGACTACATAATATATCATATAAATAGCATAAATATATCCCATAAATTGCATCAAGATGCACCATGACGTGATTTTTAGGCACCTGTTTAAACTCTTATAGCATATTACCAACTTCTATACTTTGAACACAATATTTTTTTTCTTTGTGAAATAAAGCTACCTCCATGCAAATTATTTGATAAAGAATTTTTATTCCCATTTAATTGCTGAATAGATGCATAAAAATATAATTCAATAAACTTTTATCCTTTCAAAAGAATATTTTGATCACTTCACAATTATATCTTCATGAATTAAAACAGTCTTATTAAAAACTCATTGAGAGTCAATGACAAGAACCACCTCTTTCGTGCATGGTGGACACTTTATTCAAAACATCCTGCTGCTTTGAAGTCATCCTGATATCTCGCTTCACTCTCCTTTTAACAAGAGTTTTGCTTAAAATTTTTTATGTGTAAAATATAATCATTTGAATCGTACTCTTTACTTTTGTGTAATTGTTTTCATGTTTCTTTATTAAAAATGTTAAACACAGGAGTCACATTTTTTGTAATCTAGTATAAAAGCTTAGTTTTAAATTCAATTTCTTGCTGATAGATAACTGTGTTGCATGACAAGGATCTAAATGGGTTTGCACAGTAAAAGAGTTCATTAAGATATTTTAATACTTGTTAATATTGCATTCTAAATTATTTATGGAATTAAAAAAACTTTAATTAAAGATATTTTGATCTGGAATACATTATTTCCTAATATGGAATAGTTGTTTTGGTTTGTTTGTCGCTCAACGGTCATTTTTTGCACACAAGGGCTAATTAGACCGGGACTTACGGTTTAAAGTGGAATCCGAACCACTACAAACATCCATGCCCAAGGTGGGATTCGAACCCACGAACTGTTGAACCGAAGGCAAGAGCGCTAACCATTCGGCTGCCAGCTCGGCGGAATAGTTGCTTAGTTTAACTAATTTTTAATGTGCACTAGATTATTTTAATTTTCTCAATTACAATTATCATTTTAATAATATTTCTATTTGGATAACTTTATTCAAATTACTAACATACGCAAAAGGATTTCATTTACAGAATGTTAGTATAAAAAGAAGTTATATTTATCAGAAAATAAATAAGCAATAAATTTTTTTAATGTTATTAATATATATATTCTAATAATTGTTATGAATAATGAATTCATGAATTAAAGGTATTTTACAATTGCTGTAAGAGAAATACATTTCTTTTTTACTTTGACTTGAGAACATATAAGTATAGATTATTCAAATATTTTATAAATCTGATTTTAATGTATGATTACGAGAAAATTTTACTTTCAAAAATGAATGTTCTTTAGTATGCCTCAAAATTTTTTCCTTTTTATCTTTTTGACTTTGAAAATTTTCAAAAAATCAGAAAGGTATTTAGAATTTGAAATTGTTTGAGATAGGAAACTCAGAGAAGTTGGCAAATTTGCTATTTGAACAGCTTAAAGAAAAGGAAACCATAATCCAAGTTACAACAAGCTGAAATAAGACTACACAAAATATTTTTATTGGGATGTATAACATAAATGTTGAAGTATGCATTTAATAAAAATAAAAATCTAGTGTATTCATTCCATATTGCACATAGGACACATTTTCCTTTGATATTTTACATAAAAAAGATTTAATTTTTTTAATTAATTAGAATTATTTCACAAAAATAACAATTGAATTACATTTCACAAAAATAATTTTTGAATACAACATTGTTATGAAATTCGCTATTATAATTAAATTAACTATTTTTAATTTCGTTTTAAAAGTTTATATTAAGCCTGAAATGATATATCTTGATTAATCAAAAGAATACATTCAAATAATTTAATTAATTACATTAGGAAACCATAAACTTCAGCATTGAAAAATGCAAGAAAAGTAATATATATGCTGAGAAATTAAAAAAAAAAATTTTCTTTGATCAGAAAATTATTTTTCTTAGGGGGTGGCTGGAGAAAAGAATGCCAATATATAAATGAATTAAAATATATCATTAACATATTGGAAGCAGATTAATAAATTTTCTCTTTAACACATTTTACAATTAAAACAAAAGTAATAGTTTTATATCTTACTGTTGTGATGTTCATTGCTCCAAATGCAGGCAATTTGTTTGGAATTCCCAAAGTAGTTTCAAGTTCATCCATAATCTAAAAAATTAGTCTGTATTTTAAACAGCAATGAAATTCATGAAAATAATAAAATCAGTTTTGATACCTAAATAGTTAATATTTGGCAACAATAAAAATATAGTATATTAGGATTTAGTATTTGAATAAAATTATTTATGATGTAATTATGGGATAACAAAGAGCATAACTTACTAGATGTATAGTTGGAAATACTTGAGGTTCTACCCACACAATATTAAGTTTGTCAAATTCTGTATTATTAGTATTATTCCTTACAAGTCTGGTAATTAAATGAAAGAAGTATCGGCCTAAAGCAGTTGTTTCTTCCCCAACAGCTAAGACTAAAATTCTATTGGAATCCAATAACTAAAATATAGAACAAATTCAATTAAATTGTCGCCATATGAACATTAATAAAATTTGAAGTTATGCATTTAAATATGTAACTAATTCCATAGGAAACACTACATAAATATTTTAATTAAACAAGCAAATTTAAATATTCTTAATTAAACAAATAAAATTGCAGCTTTTTATGAATAGTTTGTGTAACAATTTTAGTAGATAATTTTATTGAAAAATGAATCCCAAATTATTAAAAGATCCTTATAAAGACATTTTAAAAGGAAAAATTTAAGAAATAACTTAAAACTATTAAAAAGATCTGACAAAGAAACTTGGTATTTCCTCATCTTTCCAATAAGTGTTCACTTTCCTGTGAGAAAAAATATAGGAACAAATTTAAGTCCTTCATTCTTTCTAAAGATACATTAATTGCATTGAGGCGAAAAATTTGTTTCCATCTGAATGATCAATTATAAATCCAAGTTGAAATATCCAGAAATGAACTAATATTTAAAAAAAAAACTAGAGCTGAAATAATAGAAAAAATATTATGAAAATTTTAATAGATTTCTGAAATCAATTAAATTATGTTAATCATACAACTAAAATTATCACAAGAAAAAAATTAGAGCATTTTTGGATTTATTATAATTATCAGTAAACAATGCCAAAATAATTATAACTTAATGCAAATTAAATGTAAAAACCATTGTTACAAGTTACATCTTAAATAGAATTAAGCAATCACTTTGAAAACTTTGTATGCATATACACATTTTATGTATACAGATGGTTATAAAAATTGAATATGGTAACAGAAAAAAATGATGTATGTTTAACACCTTTTTTAAACATCAAAATATAATTCAACCATTTTTAAGTGTAAGTGCATATCACAGTCATAAATGGTAGTTTTAGTAAAATTATATACTATGTGCATTTATGTCACAAGCATAAAATATTAGAATTTCCAAAGAACTTAAAACATAGAAGTCACATTAGCTAGTACAACTAGGAGTGAAATAACTGCATTTAGGCAGGTTCTAAGCCATAATAGCAAACACTAAGCATTATCGAAGAAAAATTATGGTCAAAAGGTTTGGTTTGTCACTCAATCATTTTTTGCATAAGAGCTGATTAGACCAGGACCTACAGTTCAAAGTGAATTCTGAACTACTGGAAACATCCACAGCCAAGGTAGTGGTCAGAAGAAACTGAATGCAAAACTGATATTGAAGCTGATAGTAACATTAATAGCATTTAAAATGATAGCACTGCAACTGAAGTAACAGCTGAATTTAATCAGCATCTGGTTTCTTGTGAGTGCCAATAATTAGAAATATTGTGGCACTTTCATAAAAAAAGCTTGATGGAATCACTAGTTACAGAAATTATTGCTAAATTTTGTCTAAAAGAAAAGCACAATCTGATAAATTATTGGCAAAAAGTTGCACAGTCTTTATACATTATTCTCGCACTTTTCTTCATAATAGGATAAAAGGTAATTTGGAAAACAGCTCTCAAGCATATTGAGATCATACACAAATGTACAATCTTGATTATCTCTTTCCTAGTTAACCATGAAGGTGGATCTCCCATGAGATGGGCAATAAGGCATGCTCAACTTTCTTTCTTCCAAAGATAGAAAGAATGATGTGTTTCAGAATATGGTGGTAATTGCATCATGATTTATTATTGGTACAATAACACTAAAAGGAAAAATCACTGGAGAGAAGTATAGAAAAATGTTGGCTAAATTGATCTATTTTATGATGCAAATTTCATTCCTTACAGGAGATGCAATTTTTCCAGACAGATAAAACGTTGCTGTGATTCATGCAGTAGGACTCTTCCAGTCAAGATTTGATAAATGCATAGATGAAGTGAAATATGTTTCTTGAACTACAGTGCTTTGATAACAATAATCAAATTGTAATTGCCTATTTTAGAGCATTTAATATCTGTGAACAGCATCTCTTTCAGAACTTCTACAGTATTTTCATGGAGAATGGTACATTTTTCATTTAAACACTATTCAGTATCCAATAGAATTCAAAGTAAGCTACATGCCAAAGGAAGGTATAGCTACACCATATCCATATTAGTGAAGAGTTCCTTTATATATATATATATATATATATATATATATATATATATATATATATATATATATATATATATATATATATATATATATATATATATATATGTACTGGATAATCATTTTTGAGAAGCAAACAAGTTCAAATTACCAAATGCAAATAATTACAAAAACAAATTATGTCTGCTATAAAAGCTTATTAATAAAAAGTATGCATACAACATTTAAATGATTTTAATGACGATATAACTACTATAAAATATAGATCACAAATTTAGTTTACTTCTTTATAAATTCAATAATGCTAAAAAATAGTTAACTATTTGAAACATGTAAGGAATTGATGTAAAAACATGATAAATATTATAATTAGCTTCCATAAAAGACCTTCTATAATGGAATAAAAAAAAAGTTGACTTTATTAAACGTTTGATGAAACACCCGTCAATATAAAAAATATTACATAATATGTGGGTAAATTTTTTTTATTTGACATACATGAAAAAAACATTCTGGAAATAACATAGAAAAATTTAACAAATTTTTAAGTATTAATTCAGTTTATTCTTTAAACCCTAAAAATATACTTTAAAAAGTAATAAATTTAATCAGTTTTCAATATGTACAAAGATTACTTAAAGAAAGTTTTAAGGGAAAAAAAAAAGGTTATAAAATAACTAAAGATATCAAAACTTTTATTTTAAATTTACATATCTTACCGCTGGATCATATAAATTCTGTTCATTTATCTTAGATAAAAGAGAGCCTTGATTGGATTTAAGAAATGCATCAATGTCAGCAGCAGTTGCTGGCTAAAAAGAAAATTAAGTTATGTAGAGTACCATATGTAGCGATAACAAAAAAACAATTTTAATATTAAAATCAAGGAAAATATAAAATACAAAAGGAACAGGAAGAACACTATCATTATGATGTTAAAAATGCAAATAAAAACGAAACCATTTTAGAAATACTTACTAAAAACATTGATTTTTTTTTGTTACCATTTAAACAAATGAACATAAAATGGGTTTTAACAGAAATTATAAATATTGCAGACACTCCTTCAAACAAACCTCTAGTTCATGAACACTCGATTTTAAGAACAAGAAGTACCTCCAAACATGGTGCCATAATTTCAATGATATAATTTTAATTCCCATTTATGTTATGAAATTTTAAAAAATATTTTGTGAAGTTATTTTAAAGCCTTCATTTGAGTTTATTTTTTATTACCTTATTTTTCATTTTATATGATTAAGAAATATATATCAATGTTTTAATTGGAAAATGATAAATTCGATGAATGGTAGATAAATGCACTGCAGATTTTGAAATTCTGGATTCTTTGTAGCAGCTCACAAGGAATTTCTTCTAACTAATCTAACTTATATCTTATAGCTAATGCATCATAGTATAACCAATAGCTTCAAATAAAAATATTGTAAGGTACTTTTGCAATGAGTGCCCCCAGCTTGGAAACACCTTAGGAAATTAGCATTCTAGACACAATGTACTTTTCCATCTATGCTTAAAATAATGAAGGATTAAAAAAACAATATTTAAGTCATTTTGATCAGCAAGGCTTCACTAAAGAAAGCCACTCTAACTGAACCAAGCCAAAAAAATGTACTGAACGACATAAGCAAAAATCCTTATTTTTGCTTATGTTGTTCAGTACATTTTTTTTGGTAATCCTTGAATCCTTGAATTTTGATAAAGAAATCAACTGCTGCTCAAAATTTCATTTCAAGATACAAATGAAATCCAAGAATGAGGAATCACAAATAATTTGTATATCAGATGACTAAATAAGTGAGAACTGAATGAGAAAGAAAAAGAGCTCTCAGATATCAAATAAGAAGAAAACAGAGCAGTCTGCAAATATGCAGAGAATGGCTAATATTGAAGTACTATTTTGAGAAAAACTAAAATACATTCTTACATTGAAAAAATAGAAAAATATGATTTTAAAAAATGCAGTTTTGAAAAAAAAAATTACAGTATTTTGACCGATTTTCTATCAACAAAATGAGAGTAAAAATTGTTTTTAAGTACAAATTTTATTTTACATGTTTCTTATAAGCACACACAAGATTGTTTATAGATACAACATTTGAAAAAGCTGAGGCAAGTTTGATAAAAAGTTAAAACTAACCTTCAATTTCTGATATAGCGTGCGAACTTTTGATTTTAAGAATTATTTTATCAGTCTCCACAAGATTGTAATAACGAATTTTTACTGTAACCATAAAATCTAAGTAATATGTATATGTATATATATATATAAAGAAAACGAATAATCATTTAAGCTACTTTTTCACAGCAGAAATCTCAAGTCAAAAAACAAAAACATGAATGTATCAACAATAGCATCACACCCAATGTGTGGACTCCATTGGTTTCCTAATGTTATTTTATAAACTTTTTACAAAATAGTATAGAAAGAAATACAATGAAAGAAAGATAAAAAAAGAAAAAAATTGAGATGAGTTTTTACAAATTAAATTAAGTATTTAAAAAATAAATAAAAATAACTACACAAAACAGAGTTAGTTTCAAAATAAAATTAGTTTCTCTAAAATAATTGTGTGAATAGCTTTTAAAATTTCCTAATTGATTGCTTTCAATAAACAAATTCTCCAAGGATTACAGGAAAATTTATATAAAAATCTTTTCTTAAATGTCTTTTAAGACATATGTTTGCTGTGCCTGTTATGCAATACTAAAATTACTTAAATTATATTTAAAATTATCATGCAGTATTAAAAAAGAGTACTTTTACCCATTAAAATGCATCCCTCTTTTAATCTTACACCATTAAAGACTTACAGTTAATCTATTATTGAAAAATTAACAAAATTCAGAAAATATAACATAAGTTTTAATTAATCGAAATACTCTCTTTATTTTTAACAAGATTTCTAAAAAACTATCATTAAAGTATTTAAAATTTGAAGAAGTTTTTTTTCAATAACAATGAAAACAAAAACTACTTCAACACAAACTTTGAAAAAAATTAACCAGTCTTAAGTCAATCTTCTAATTATAATATATAAAAGTTTGAAAAAGAGAAATATATAAATAGAATTACAATGGTACTAAATAGTTGACAGCTGAATAAAATATTTTGACTGGATTACATATTTTAAATTCTGTTTACTTTATTTTCTAACAGCTCAAAATTATTCCAGACTAAACCATTTTGACATTGTGATGTCAAAATTATTCAAAATAAAGGAATGAGGTGAAATAATAAAATGTTAAAAGTCATTGCTTAGAATTTTACGAGTCAGAAAATCTAAAACTCAAATTGTTATGAAAAATCACTAAATTGTTTATATTTTTAACATTTGTTTGAATACAAAATATGGTTCTAAATTCAAATTATTGCTTTTCAGATAAAATATTGTCAGCAGAAAACACAAATTTTTTTCCAACAAAACAATTGAATTTGATAACATTTGATAACACAAAACAAAAATTAATGTAATTTCTTTAAGCAAATCCAGAAAATTAAATTTAAAAATGAAGCCTTAATTCTTATCAGAAAATTTCTTTTCACTTAAGTACTCAAATTATAAAATTAAAGCAATGAAAGAAAATTATTTAACCAGTCTTTCTTATATCAAAATTAGCAATTTATTTAACTGAATCTTTTGTTATTTTATCATATTAGGATAATAACTCAATATTAAATGAAATATAACTTTTGTTTATTTCATACTTACATTCTTTTTTTATATCTGACCCTTAGCAAAATAATATTTATCATTTGTCTTATTACTTGTTAACTGCATTTATTATTTAAAATATTACACACACAACACACACATTTATGGTTTGTAGTTAGAAAATATTTAAGATTTAAATAATACACCTAATTTCAACATTGTTCAAATATTACAAATATTTTTAATATAACTTACTTCAAATACTTTTCATCATTATATATTTAATAATTATAACAAAAATTTATATTTCTAAATAAACTTACATTCTGTGGACAAGGAACAGGTGTTTTGCTGAATGGCTTAATCAAATGAATTTCACCGACAGTGGACAATTTTAAATGTTTTGCTACCTACAGTTAAAATTAAGAAAAAGCAAGAAAAATTAAATATCAAAATTATGGGCATTTGTAAACTTTTAGATATTTTTATTGATAAAAAGAAAAAAAAACTTTAACTCAATTTTCTTTGAATGTTTAAATATAGAAACAAGTAGGCAAAAAATAGAAAGAAAATGACTAACTTAATGTGATTAAAATTATCTTAAGATTTAGACATAGAAATTGTCAATGAATAAAAACTCACATTTATTGTTAATTTGATTCTGTAGATTAATTTTTTTATTTAAAAGGATATATAATTTTGTTCACATTAAAATTAATTTTGAACACTGGTGGAATAAAACATTGTACTTTATAATACTTTAATTTTTTCACATAATTCAGCAAATGTCAAATAATTACTCATGGTACTTTTAAATTTGAAAGAAATTTACAACCCAAAAATACATATATTCACTACAATATTATGAATCTTATTTATAAAATGTAAATGATGGTTTATTATAAAAATATTAGCACTCTACTGGACAGTTCCGAATCAAAATTTGTTCACATTTGTTTATTAAGGTTCTCTCTAAAATCATTAACTAATATTTTTTCATATAAAGGGTACGAAATGTGGAGTTCTTATAAAACTTTTACATTTTTTAATTATTAAAACTATTTTAAAAAGAAAAACCGCTTTAAAACCTAATATTACACTTTCAATAATGTTAAACAGTCAAAATGTTACACAGAAAATTTACATAAAAAAAAGGATAAATTGCAAAGGAATTACAAAATGTTAATTTTCGAAATTTTTAAGGCATTTCAAAGGAAATAGTACGATTTGAAAGTAGCCCACATTGATCACCATTTTTCTTTTAAAATAACACATTAATTTTAATATTAGAACTTTTGATATATATATGTGTATGTATGTACATAGAAATTTCCTTTCAATTTGAATACATAAATAGTTAAACTAAATCAACTATGATTATTTCCTGCTACACAGGCTTTCCATTCTACATAATAAAAATTTAATTTTAAATGTTAAAGATGAATTGTTATTAATGTAAATAATTGTTCACAACACAATTTTAACATAATGTGGATTAAAATATATACAGACACGTGTCATATGTATATATAAAGATGTATGAATACTATTACAAAATTTTTTAAAAGGTTCTTAAAAACATCAGGATAACATTTAAATATATTTTATATAGATAGCCAGAACAATTGGATACAATTACTATCATTGAGCACAAAGGGTAGAACAGATGACATCTTATGTTGTAGAGTATCCAGTGGATCTGCCATTGTAACCCAGAATATAGATGGGTACTCTTAATTTAAAAGCAAGGACCAAACAGAAGACTCCCAAATTAGGCCTATGAACCACAAAGGTATTTCACTTGAAGGTCATTGAGACAATGATCTATTTTATGAGTTCCCTCCATCATTCATAAACATGATGAATTGAAGGAACTTTTTTGTAGACTTTATGCATAAACTTAATCCATAGTGTTGTAAAACAACAAAGATAGTAATAAGTTATCAAATGCATTTGCTAAAAAATAGCAATTAAATTTTCTACATTTCATTTAATTACAACATAACGGAACAATTTGTTCAAAAAACTATATAATTAGCTTTTTTGCACTAAATAGAAATTAAAAATATATTTTCAAAATAAATTCAAAAGTGGAGCAAATAATTCATTTATAAAAGTAACAAATCTTATACTGAAAAAAATTTAACAGAAGTAAAAAACATTTCACTAGTAAAGAATACACAATTCCTTTTATTAAAATATTTTAGTGTTTAGTACAAGTATTGCATTTTATTTACTTTTATAGCTTTGTACAGTAGTGGCAATAATAATAAGGTGGTTAAAAATATATAAATGCGTACTCAATACTGTGTTGATAATTACTTATAAATGCATGGGTTTGACATAAAAGTAATGAAATATAATTTACAAAGATATTTGATGAAACAAATTTATTATATATCATATAAATTCATACCATTCGGTCAAAGGCAACATAAAATGCTACAGATGGACTAAAACGTGATGCGGCTTCTTCAAATGCTAGATAATCTGAAATACCATTGTAATTTAGATTAGAGATATAAAAACAAATGCCTTTTTAATAAATTTATTACAATGAATAATATTTTTTAATTTCTGAAAGTGTACATAATTTGAACAATAAAAAAACATAATTGTTTATTGAAGTTAATTTCTTGTTATTCTGAATGGCTTATTTTTAGCATATAACTTAAGTACAATAAATTATTATTCATCATTTTATACAAATTTAGTAAAGACTATAGGAAACCAATTTTTTTTCTAGTTTCACTAGTAATTTATTAATAAAAAATAATTTTGTAAAATATATTATATATTATTAGTTTATTTTAAAATAATGCAATGCTTGATACTTCTTAAGAGTATTTAATAATATATATTCTTAAGCATAACAATTTAGGATTTCAAAAGACATTGAATATAGCTATATATTGGTTAAAATCCTGATGACAATGTTTAAAATCACTCTATCAAGTGAATAAGATTTAATTAGATTATTTGATAAATATATTTATATTTCACGTGTGTTGATGACAATAAATAGAATTTTTTAGACAGAAAATTGTTTTTAAACTAAATTAACATTTTGTTTTAGAAACCCAAATCAATTAAGGGATGAGAACAGCTAGTCTTTAATTTGTATCTATACCTGGATTAAGAAAATTCATTAGAATGGAAAAAAATAATAAATTGGAACAAATTTGAAAGATAATAAAGTTTTAGTATGAAAATTTCTATCTTACAAAAAGAATTATAAAAATTGACAAGAAGGAAGTAGCTTAATGAAAAAGTGGGAGAAATACATTCTTAATATTTTAATTAGAAAAAGTGAGTAACATAACCTATAATGCTTAAAGTAATACTTTTTTTAAATACATTAATTAGAAATTGGTGCATTGTAATACATTAAATTAAATTAACATTTATTATTACACTTGGAAATTAAGGGAAATTTTTGATTAAATGACACAATTTTTTATATCAACTGTATATCAAAATTCTTTTTTATAGAGTACAACTTTGCTTATAACAAACTACAGCTTACTTCCTTAACACTATTACTGCAATAACTTTTTGAATGATTAATGTTCTAAGAAATAAAATTTCAATGATTAGTTTCATTGTGTAGTAGATTGTATTTTACATTAATTATTCCAAAAATTTAGAAAAATTCTCGATAAGTCTGAGTCTGTGAAGTTTTAAATATGAATTATTATAAAATGCTTTTGACTATTCATGAAAACTTGACCAACAATTATCTAATAGAATTCTCGTAAAACATAAAATATAATAATATATTTTACTTTCACATAAAATAAAACAAAAGATTCTTACTATATTCATAGTTGAATTAACACCTAAGTTGAGTATTACTCAATCCACAACAATAGTATTCTAAATACTATAGGAATGTAAATCTATAGATACTATAGGGATGTATCTAAATACTATAGGAATGTCTAAACATTCCCTTTCAGGTGAAAAGCTAACTCTATGGCATTAGCCATGATATGAAATTTAAAAAAAATTAGCACTGTTAACATTAAGTACTATTTAATAAAAGGTATGCAAATCAAATTATATTTTATAAAAGCTAACAATTTTGTTATTTGTCAATTTTACTGAAGACATTTTTTTCTGTTTGAACGAGAAACAATTTAATTAAGGCAGTGTTTTTAACTCTCTAAATTTTATAAATGTAATTTTTCTTCATGTTCTTAAGAAATATACCATTTTTAAGCAACAAAGCACTCTATTAATGTTATATTTTCCTACCATATTCTTTTTATTCAATTGGATAAAAATCAAATAATGTAAAACTTTCTAAGAAAAATTCAATTAAATTTATAGTCAGTATAAAATTTAATGGCATTCAAAAAATTACTAAATTTTGCAAGTTAAAAGTTAGATGTCTTACACAAAGAGAGCAGAGAATAAAGTTTAGTCAAAGTCATAATAAGTACACTAAACAAACTGAATCAAGAGCTCATCATTCAAAGAGCCAATTGGCCAGTACTTAATTAAAAGGATTCACTCATAGTACACATGACTAAATTTGAAAAACTTAACTTGAGCTATACTGAAAAGTTATAAAAGACAAAATATAAAAATAAATTTTATTGCATAAATTTAGAAATTTTTTATTTATCAATGATAAAACTGAATAATTATTTAACGAGTCATTTTACACCCATTTAAAAAACTATTGTATTCATATTTAAAACAGTTAAAGTTTATCAATTCAAAGCTCAATGATAAAAGATTTGTGAACTTTAGAGTTTTTTTTTTTTGGAGTCAACACGTGGAAAACTTTAAAAATTTTTTTAAGAATTTTAAGTAACTCACCAGCAGTGCCTTGCATAAAAAAGCCCACTACTTTTACAGTTTCAACTGCATCAAATGCAATCTTGTCTATTTTTCCAGTTATAACATTGACTTGAGTTCCATTCACCTAATGATACATTTTTATAAATATAACAATTTAGATTACATTAATAAGAAAAATATTCATATTTGAACATTATACTAAAGCAATGAAATAGCTCCAAATTAAATTAGCAAATATATACACTAGACATTTCTCACACACAAAAATAAAGATCACTTACATTAAAAGTTCATCAAATTAGCATTCAGCAAAAATTTTATTTAGTAGCTAATGCAAAGTGGTGATAGTAAACAAATAAATCAAGTACAAATTATAACTTAAAAAAAAAAACTTTAAGCCTAATATCTTATTGTTAATACTTTTAGTTTTGAATCATTATAAAATTATATATTTTAATAGCTCGCATGAAAAATGTGATTCTCCAGCACAAGGAACTGCATACTTCAATTGTGTGCTAAAGTGAGTCCTTTTAAATAAAAGTAAAGAACTTGTTATTAATAAAATATCAATAAATAAAATATTTTATGTTTGTAATAACTTAAGACACTGGAATTTTTTAACAAGTGAATAAATATTCTCATACTATTGCAAAATAATACAAAACAAAGTAATTTTAATTTTTTTTCACTAAAAAAGAAATAATACTTTATAATAAAAAGCTATAATTAGAAATTTGTCTTAAACTTATAAATGTTTCATTCTACATCTTCCACAGATATCAAACAATAGAAAAATAAGTATACTAGTTTTGAGATGAAAAAGAAAGTCAAGATTTATTATTTAATTTGATACAAATTTTCTATTTGATAAATCTTCAATGGAAGTGAAATTTTGCAAAACTAGTTTCATAATAAATATTTAATTAGTTTAGTATGATTGTGGAATTAAAACAATTTTTAGAATCCAATGAAGGTTGCTTACATAAATTAATTCACAATATAAAATTAAAATTCACAATGCACATTTTTGAATAAATAAAAATGTTGACATTTCTTTTCCATACTAGCATATGGTAACAAAATTAAATGCATTTAAACAAATGTCTGATTTTATGAAAATAGATTAAAATGTTTGCGAAATTTTTATATTTAAGATTTCTCAAGTTTGCTTCAATTTTAAATATTTCAATCTTTATTTACATTATTTTACAGATATTTCTTAACTTTTACATTTGACAGCATTAATCAAAAGAAAACTCATTTTATTATGTTTCACTCTGTCCTATTTTATACTAAAATATACTTTCAGATAAATTATCAATCCTAATAAGTTCCCTCCATAAAGACATAGCAAAGTTTTATACATAACATACTAAAACTCTATGTTTATTCAAGGCTTTAAAAATGAATAATTTTGTTATCTCAAGAGATAAATTTGTTATTTTGTACTTGATATTTGAATAATACTTAATCATTCCTAAAATTATGCAAATTTTCTTAATTTTAAACAAACTTTCATTCTAAGGCAGATGCATTTATTCAAAAGTCATTTAAAATTTTACAAATTGTACATAAATTTTGTAATTTTTGAAAGTTTTAGCAATAAGGTGAATTAATGATAAAACTATTTATGTTACATTGATATTTTCCAGTTGATTTAAAATTTTATTGAATTTCAATGGAATGAGGAAGGCAAATATGTGTCACTGGAGAATGAGTTAAATGTGTGGACAATGCATATGTTCAAGTTAAAATCTTATATTGCATCGAAAGATGTTTCACTTTGTCTATTCTACATTGCATCAAATAAAGATTATTAACAGTAGGTCTGCTAATTAAATATTATTTCTTTGTGTAAATATTCTTTGTAAATTTTAATTATAGCATTTTTATCATTTAGAATAATTTGAATAATCTTTTAATTACTTCTAAAAGTATTATAGCTTTTTCTACATATTAAAAGAAAAATTAAATGTAAGTATTTACGTATTACATCTTATGCAAGCACCTAAAATGGTGGGAATGTTTTTTTAAAGGTACGCTATTTTCTTAATGTTCTTAAAGGAATAAAAGCAAGTCATTTGATTACTTTCAATTCTATCTTATCGCATGGAATCGATTTGTTTATCCCCCTCCAACAGTCACTTTCTGCACACAAGGATTAATTGTAATGGAACTTACAGTTTAAAGGGAATTCCAAACCACTGCAAACTTCTAGGCTTATAGTAGGTATCAAACAGAAACTGTCGAACAAAATAGCAGAATGCTAAGTAGTCAGCTACCAGTTCAGCTTCATCCCATTAGAAAATCTTAGATTATAGTGTGTAATCTTGTAAGGTCACACCATAAATTTAAAAAATCAAATCTAGGCATTTCTTTCTTTATGCAAGGCCCAAGTAAGTTCTTTATTTTAAGTAGAATTAAAATCAGAAAGAAAAAGAAAACTAATTAAAATAAACATAATGGACTTAATACTTTGTATACATCATTATGAAACATTTTTAAAAGTATTTTTATTTCTAAATGTCTGGTTATTGAATGTTTTGAATATTTTAACCTTGCATAGACGAGAACATTTCTGGGAGGGTTTCTTTTTTGTATAGCTTTTGAGATGAAACTTATATTGTCGTAAGTAACTGATCAGTCTGAGAATGAAATATTTCTATATCGTCATACATGCATGTATTGTTAAGTAAAGAGAATTATAATAAGCAAAAATTAACAATGTCAAATATGCAAAATTAAGTTTTTAGGATATTAAAAAAATCTTTAAAACAAAAAATAGAATAATCAATTTCTTAATTAATACAGGTATGATTTAATTTATGTACAATTTTTAACCTTGTATAAAGAAGAGATGTAAACTGTCTTATTCTTATACAAAGTTTTTTTTAAAGGGTACTTACAGTCCCATGTCATCATTGCACAATACTTACATTGTGCGATGACAAACTATAAAGAAAAAAAAAAGCTTTTTGTGTATTATAATTATAAAATGTTTTCATTAATTAAACATTTATTATATTGCTTATGTGTGTGCAAATACATATGTAGTTTAAATGTTAGAGGTTAACATGATAGAATTAAATGATCAAAGTTTAGACAAAGAGAAAATTTTCAGCTCAATGAATAAAGAATAAATGATTATAAAAACAATATCATATTTACATTATTAAGTAAAAGTCAGATTTATTTTATTGCAATTTATTTTGATTATATTTTATTAAATAGTGTAAAACTGATTTTCAGCAATACTTAATGAAAGCCTCTTGTAATAGAAAGGTTGGTTGGGTTTTCTGAAGCAAGGTCCAAATAGGACAAGCTGCACTGTCTTGTAATAGAAAAGAAAGGTGGTAAGAAAGTTAAAAGGAATATCACAAATCTTGATATATTCAAAACTGTAAATGATTGGTAAAAAAATTTAATACAAAGTTACAGCTTGAAAATTAAACCAGAATTACGTTTTGATTTAAAATACCATTTTGAAAATTTTTAACACAAACAAAATTCAGAAGCTATGACAAATATATAACATGAATGAATTTTTTTAATTAAGAAATTGCAGATTTGAATGATTCTATATATGAAACAAAACATATTAATCACTTCAATACTGTGTACCCACACAAGATTGAATTGAATCCTAGAAATTAAATATTTAAATCTATAACATTATATTTATACTTTTTGTATTAATCCAAGCTTACTTTATCAAACATTAGTAAATTTATTCCATATCATGAAATTTGCAACTAGTTATGATCCTTCAGGCAAATTCTTATAAAGTGATAACAAAAAAGTTTCATTTAGGGGAAAAAAGTTTCAAAAGCATCCATCAATATATCTGCATATTGAATAACACAAAGAGACAACTGCATAGGTTCTTAACAGTTATATAAATAACATTCTTCGATAGTAAGTTGTGTAACAATTATTCTCAATAAAATAATTCTTTTCAAGATAAGTTAAAATGAAGCCACACATAAGTGAAATTAATAAAAACAATCATATAAAAATCCCTTGAATGCAAGCAAAACTAAGAAAAAGATTATATACTTTTAACCATGGGCAATAAAAAAGTTTAACGTAGAAAATGTATAAAATAACATTTATTTTATTAATCAAAAATTTCATAAAAACTAAAAAATATTAATAACTAGAATTTATTTAAAAATCTTTACATATTGTTTAATTTTTAAAAATGATAATAAAATGAAACTTAAAAAGTAATTTAAAAATAAAAATATACACATTTTAATAAAAATACTACTATTAATAATGAAAAAGCATACCTTAAAAAGATAATTGAGCAAAGCTCTTGTGGAGCGTTTCCCATAGTAAGGAACAACTTGTCCCTTTTTGTAAATGAAAACATCCCCTGGTTTGGGTTGATTAACTAAAAGCATAATAAGAAAGTAAATCATGTTAATATAAATGGTATATAATCATTTCATAACTAAAGAGGTTAAATATTTCAATAACATACAATAGATTTGTGATTAAAAATATTATATAAAGCATGTTCCACTTGTGAAATTTATAGAGTACAAGTTAAAAAAAATTGTATATTACAATAGTATATTTATCTAGTCAAACTGTTAAAATCAAAATTATAAATATATAAATTAATTCACAATAAGGATCACCTGTTAAAAATTTTCTGTAAGCCGATTCTTCATATTGTTTTAAAAATTTACTTCATCATTATTTATACCATAGAACAATTTTAACTACCATAATTTCTAAAGGAAAGGTGCATTGAAGTAGACATTGCACATAAAAAATGGTTTAAAAAAGAAATTTATGATGAATCAGAAATTCTGCTTCATTGTAAATGTCATAATTAACTAGGTAATGGTATTTTAAAATACAAAACAGTTGAAAAATCTTGATCTTGGGTTTATATAACATATTAGTTTAAAAAAAATAAAATCAAAATAATTCAAAATTGAATATAGATGAAAAATAATTATGAGTATAGATGTTTTATATGTACTTTGATTACTCAATTAAAGAAAGCTGGTATGTATGATACTTATGTTGAGTATGGTACTCATATTATGTAGTAACAAATATTTTAAGACATTGAGTTGAATGGAAAAGAAAATCTTTAATTTTCTTAAAAGTAATTACAACAAATTCTGAATTATAAGTAGTCTCTGCAAGATCTGAACACTACTTATAACTCACAATTTGATGTATAAGTTTTCATCTTAGCACATGAATAAAAAATGACTAATAAATTTTGAACTAAATGTGAATTGAAAATAACCACGTCTTAAGTCATGCCATACATCCAATTTCTGTATAATTATTTTTTCTGAATGAATAATTTCAGCACCTTTGGATTTTGATAACAATAATTTTACTGATTCTCAAACACTTCCTATTTTGTAATCAATCTACAGTACAAAATTATTTTTTAAATGCACATAAAAAATGAATAGGTAGAAACAGAGCAATACTAAAAATTTAGCTTTTAAACACAAACAGTGCAGCATTTTTCTGGAAATGGGTCTTTTTTCACAATAACATGAAAAAATAAAAAAGTAGTTGAACAAGTACATAAATTTTTTGACACAATCAAAAGTTATTATGAATGCATATTTTATATTACAATGTACAGTTAATAATTTTAAAGAAAGAGTATGGACAGCTTGTGGATTTACAGCCTCAAAGGATTAGCCTTTGAAAGATAATTTGTTTATATTTTATTAGATTATAAAAAAATTTTATTATTAAATATAGAATCTAGAAAATATCAAATGCTAATATTAAATTCTTGTGAGTAAATTGGGGATCATGAGTTAAAAGTTTTGAATTTCATTGTGTGTATTATAGAACACCACAAATAATTTGATAAAAAAAAATTCTCCACCAGGAAAGCTTACAATAAAGTTTTCAAAGAAATGAAGTTTATTTTTTGTAAAACAAATAAAAATGGTGCTGAGAACTTTCCCGACTCAGCTGACATGTTTCAGATATAGCTAGTTTTGTCCAATTACGTTCAAGGATGAATTCATTTCTTTGGAGTGCTATTTTACATTTTGTTTGGATTTGAGTTGTTTCATTCCAAAAATATTCAAGTTCATGTATCATTATGTGGCAACAAAAAAATCTAAGTTACACAACAGATTTCAAACTTTAAAGTTATAAGCCCACTGATGGCTGAGAGGTTAGCATTCCTGATTCCTGGGCTGTGGGTCGCAGATTCGAATCCTGGTTTGGGCATGGATGTTACATTCTCTGTGTTTCTCTGTCCTTTCTTCTGAGATGGTGTATGAATTTGGCCCACCCTATAAATGGGTTTGTGGCTGTATGGCGTGAGTAATACTACTTGTCTCTGTGACTCTGTTCGCAGGTGCCCACTGGGTAATGACAAACAAGTAGCAGTTTCCGGC
This sequence comes from Latrodectus hesperus, assembly GCA_037975125.1. Classification (NCBI taxonomy): domain Eukaryota; kingdom Metazoa; phylum Arthropoda; class Arachnida; order Araneae; family Theridiidae; genus Latrodectus; species Latrodectus hesperus. Next base: position 49,598,641 of record CM075857.1, read on the forward strand.
CTCATTGTGGTGAAGGGTTAGTCACCCAGCGCCCGTCATTGTTAAAAAAAAATTTAAAGCTATAGAGAAGGCAAATAAAAATATGGAAATAAATGTGCTATTGTAAGGTGAAAAACAAAGTACAGTATAAAAAAAACTTTACTCAATAGAAAATAAAAATAAATAAAAAAAACTATTCTTTTTTTTAGTTAATTATAAATGAAAACAATATTTTCCCAAGAATTTTCTTAAAATTATCACTTTTGGTAAGTATACGCTTTTATTTTAGTTTATCATACTTGGTGATGAGGTTGATCACAATAGGATTTAACCAGATGTTTTACATAATAAATGTTTTTTTTTTTTTTACAATTTATTACATTTTTTACTATATTTTATTTTATGTGGTACCAAATTATCAGTTGTACATATTTTGGAATATTTTCTGAAAAAATTGCCATGGATTATAGCTATTGTGAATTATGCACCATATTTTCTTTTTAATAATAATAAAAAAAGGACTTGCAGATAATATCAGAGCTATGTATTTTATACAGGAAAATATGGTATATCTAAATTAAATATCATAGTGCAATTATTTTAATTTGTAATATTTTAAAATATAGTATAAAAAATTCATCCTTTGAGAAATGATTTTAATAGTCAAATATAATACTGATTAGCAGTAAGGATTAACAATTAATAATATTAGAAATTCTAAAAATAACTAAATAATTTTTTTTAAATTTAGGAATAGGGTTTATAGAATATTAAATTTGACCAATACCAGATGCATCAAGTGCTTGAGCCACTGCTATGATCTTGGTTTCTGTTTCACATACAATGCTGTTTCTTTTACGCAATACCTGAGCAGCTATCTGAAAATGATTTTTAACATTTACATTATGTTAAAGAATAATACATGCATAGATTGAGTATAGTAAAGCAATTAATTATGCAAAGGCTTAAAATAATGCAGTGTCAGGGTTGACTTTTTTAAAATGAAAAGCCAATCTCAGTGTTAAAAGAAATGAACATCATTTCTTAAGTATATTTGGTATTTGAAAGTTTGAGTTTATTCCTTATGAAACTTTGAAGTTTCCAAGAAGATAATGTGTGATGGAATAGAGTTAAAAAATCTTTATGACAACCTTTGGATAATAGGTATTAACCATGTACAGTTAAACTGAATGCACTTATCATTTACAAGATTTTTTCTTCAATAACATTCCTTTAATTAAATCTAAGCATTTATAGGATTTCAATATATTTTAAAATTTTAATTTATTTTCTCTAAAGCTAACTTAATGCAAATATTAAAAATTCAAATAAAATCTGATTTATATTAATTATCCAATTTTGCATGCAAAGCAATGTTTAAGTAACAAAATTAAGTCCTTTAAATTATGGAACTGAAAGATTAATTATAGAATGCTAATGAATAAAATATGATTGAAATTTTTTATAAATATCTTATAGAATCTGATTCATTGCAAGGAAAAAAGTAATTAATATTAAAATAGATCTTCATTAAATTATGAAGCATCTCTTACATTTAACAAAATTGAAAAATTACAGTGGAATACGAGACATTGATTTTAAAGAGCATAACTTTGATTTTGAATGTTTTAGCATTTTTTAAAAATATTGACAGTCGATTCCACACATAAAAAATCAATTATGAGAGATTACACTCTTAAAGTTAAAAATAGAAGCACTTTTAATCAATAAAAAGTAGAACAATAAATTTTAACATGCAGTTCTACAAAAATAAATCTAAATTAAAAACAAGTTCATTTGAATGTGAAATCTTTCTGTACTTATGTATTATCCCATTGACTGAAAAAAATGTCACTTAATGATGCAATTTAGAACCATACAAAAAACAAATAAAGCTTTTATCCATTTATTATAATTAATAGATGAGTAAACTGTTCTACTTTTCCTTCACATTTTAAAATAATATTTGCAGAATTTACAAAATTCAACATCATATATTTATGGCGAAAAAGGTCGATGGGGTAAAACACAAGTACCAATACACACACAACATATATAAATTTTATTATATTATTTATATATACAATTTTTTTAGCTTCATATATTTATTCAAAAAGATATGAATTAACATGCAGAATATCTTTGGGACTTTACTTAATAACTTAGTTAAAAACAATAAGGTAGTATACAGAAAATGTCCCTTTCTCTGAATCTTGCTTTTGAAATTTAAAATATTTGCTGTTTTCTGTAGTCTTGAGATTTTAAGGTATTTTAAATAGCCTACTTTCAGATAAAATATATTTATTCTTTTATTTCAGTCTGGAAAAATCAGAGATTACCTTTGCTAAGTAACTCACCACACCATGATGAAATTATGAATTGTGCTTATAATTTCCTTATGAAATTAGCCACCAAGTAAAAATCACATGATACAGAAATAACAGCTCTATTATCTATTTCAGTTCATATTTATGGACAAATATAATAGACATAAATTGCAGCTCCATGATCTCTATTCAGAAAAGCATGACCTAGCTTGTTCAAATAAATATTGAAGAGAAGATTACAATTCAGGAAAAGAGCTGAAAGAATGCTGCCAGTAATGAATTAAGAGCCCTAAATTTGTTATTCCTTAATTTGAAATCACATCATTCCTGTAAATATGCTTAAATATGGAAAAGAAATGAATGACAATAAGTGTAGAACACATAAAGAGAAATGAGTCTGTCAATATTTTGTAATTCTATAAAATGTTAAAAGTATAATTCACAATGGAAAATATAACATTCCTAAAAAAATGCAACATAAAACATTATAAGATTAAGCATTTTCAGAAATACTTGATCTTAGGAAGCAGCCTACAGTTAAAAATATACAAATATTTGGTATATGGGTAAAAAGCTCAATAATTGTTATACAAAAATATATATGTTAAACAAAAAGCAGCAATTTGTTTTACTCAATTAATAGCAAAAGAGGCAAAACTACTCAATGATTCATCAACCAGATATTGTTAATTGCACCAACAAAAGAAATTTTTCATAAAAAATTTATAGATAAATTAATAATTTTTAGTAAACTCTGTAGCTCATAGATAATACACAAATTATTAACCCAATTGTTTGATGAAAATCAACATATAGAATGGTTTTCTTTTTCTCAAGATTAGTCAACAAATGTTTCAAATACAGCTTAACAAATATTTTTATTAAAGGTGCAGATAAAAATTATGAAATGTAACAATTCTTAACTTCACAACATAACTATTGGATGTATTTTAAAAGGATTGAACCTGCTGTACAGGAAAACAATTTTTAATGAAAAAAATGAAAGTATATAGATTGTTCAAGAACACGTAAGAAAAAATATGGCTGGTTATTTTCACATAAAAGATAAGGAAAATAAAGAATTCAATACTCATTGCACTATTCAGCAAGAAATTTTATATGGAAATTACTTGGATACATATCAACTATTTACTATACCTGTACTTAATTATAAAATCAATTTCAAGAGTTTATTGAAGAATATATAGACGATTTATCATATTATACTCTGTAATATTTGCCATACTCTAAAATTTTCTAGAGAGAGAAATTTACTAACAAGGAAACAGAAAAGTATCGATAAGTTTTCAATATTCAATATAATATTTCATAGATATCTTGCATTTCTGATCTTAAAATAATTAAATATTGTAAAAACAAAAAATTATGGAAGTTTAATAATAAATGGTAATTATTACTTTAAATATAGATTATGTAGTCCTTTAAGAACAATTTTGTTTTAAGTGAGTTTTGTTATTTTTTCCTTCCTTTTTACACCAAATAAACTTCTACAGATGTAAAATGTGATCCCAAGTCTAACAAAATTTGTGTAAACTTCAATAGCCTCAATGTTTCTGTGCTTATATATTACTTTTGAACATTTTAATTAATGTTTTTTTTTAATTTTACTTGTTTTTTAAGTCATTTTATCTACCAAGATGGAAATGAAAAGAGAGCCAGTTGGGAAAAGTAATTTTAGCCACGTGAATTCCTATTAAATTATAAATTATATCTAATTTCACAAAGTGCTTATTCACTTGAAAATGAAAATTTTTTCCAATAGCTATTAAAAATGATATATTAATAATGAAACACTATGCCTTCTTAAATTTTTTTTTACAATACTACCACATTTAAAATTTTTGAACCTAAAATAAATTAGCAAATTTTAGTCTTCTAAGCATACACTTAACTAAAAAATCATTCCACATTAATTTCAGTTAGTTTCAATAGCATAAATTTTCATTCATAATGAAACTAGAAATTAATACTTGCAATTAGACCTTAAATTGACAGAGTATTATTTTTAAATTTAACATTTTTACAAAATCTACTCAGTCATGAATAAATCAAGATGTCTTCAATAATTTTAGAAAATATTTCAAATAGATACAGGCTTGAAAATTTCAAAGAATGATTGTATCACTTATTTAACCATGTCAGATTATCCCAATTGTTTATTGAAAATGACAAATAAATCTTACCTCATAGATAAAAATTGGTTGAATATTGATTTCAAGTAAATATCAAATTACACTAATGTTTTTTTACAAAAAGTATTAGATAATGAGAAATTTATTTTGAAAGGATTTATTACTTCTACATTATTTTTTTCAAGCAAAATTTTTAAATAAAAAATACTAACTAAAATTTTCAAAAATAGATCTTTTTCCTTAAAGGTGGCACTTGTTTTTTAAGAGTAGTTTAAGAGAAAACAAAATCCTCAAAGGATCCATTTCCTTGAACTACTTTGATTTATTCCTTTTCTTGACAACACATATATTTTTCATTTCTTGATTTTTTTAAACCTTTCAAATTAATGTCTTTTATAGTTTCACAATTGCAATTCTTTTTTCTTTTAAATTTAAATTCGACTTCAATATTGTAATTATAAAAATAGGTAATTTTTAATGATTAATTACTGGAGATCTTAATTTGTTGTATGAAATTTATGTTTCTACTGTTTGATTTTGTTTTTACTGTCCTTTAAATGACTTAGATATCCTCTGTATATTTATAAATCTTAAGACTTGATATTTTTATTTATGTTTTCATTTTTAATTAGAATAAAAATTTGCCGTACGATCAACCTTTGCGAAATTTTAAAAAAGTCGCCAAGGGTGACTGTAAGGCAAATTTCCAATCGAGAAAGATGGTGGGAGTAAAATGGCTGATTTAGTGGCAAATATTTCATATATTGTCGATATCTAACAATATGCTTAGCTAATTTTACAAAATTAACAAAAAACGCAGATTTATAGATTTTAAATATCAATGGTAAAATAATAAAAAAGGATGATATGTTAAATTACCCATAAAACTTTCTGATTAAATTTTATATTAATGAATTTAAATAGGTAAATATTCATGAGAAATTAATGACAAATAGGGTTGTCAAAATACTAGTTTGCTGGGTTTTTTGGTGTCAAGGGTGACCGTACAGTAAATTTGATCCTAAATTTGTTTAATATTTCAAATTAGAGTTTGCGTCTTCATATACTGATAATTTAATATGTTCTTTAAACAGTAAGCTTTATTTACATATTGTTTTTATATAAAATAAATGTTTCATTTAATATTTAAAACTTCTCTTTCATATATTTCTCTATTGGACTTTCAGTTGAATCTGATTTCCTCGCTCTTTTTCATTTCTGAATCTATGCGATTCATAACTTTATTTTTGTAATCTCCTTATTTAGAATTTATGTGGTATTCATTCTTATGTGAAAATTAATGTTTATTATATGCAGTTACAAAAGCTAGACAACATTTTGATAGCTGTAAATATTGCAACAGAAGGATTGCACGTTTCTTTTATAGGATGGATTAAATTGAAATAAGGACACAGGATAGTTTTATTGCATTTTTAAGCAGTATAAAATTAAGTTTATGTAACTTTAGGATGACCATAGAAATTAATTCTTTGTCAATGTAATTATGTCGAAAACTCTCCAATGTTCTATAACATTTGAGAGAATTCATACATCAGCATAACTTAAGATTTTTATTGCATTTGCATTGATATTATAAATGTTTATATCCGCCAAATTTAATCAAAACCTTTGTGCAGTTCTATAAATACTCCAGATATACTAGGGCATAATAAACTAATTAAGAAACCACTTTCATAGGTAGTTAAATAATATAACACAAATACCCTTTAGCCATTTTCTTGCTTTTGCAAAAAAAAGAAAGCTTTATTATAATATATCTGACTCCCATATTGCTGCTTCATAGAAGAGTTCAACTTTCTTCCTATTTCTTTGGCAACGTATTAATAAGAGTAAATTTTGAGGTAGGTTAGGTTACGAAAAAAATTGTTTTGGAGCTTTAAGCTCGTAGCTCGCATTGAGTAAGAAAAATTAGGTTTTTTTCAGAAAGCGTTGATTTTGATTACAGTTTACAGCGATGTTTCGGGCTCCGGCTGCCTAAAAGAAATGAACGGAGAGAGAGAGAATACTTTAATAATGCCAACTCTCTTGTAATTTAGATTTACGGTCAAGTCACGTGGCTGCATGCTGAGATGGCGTTTTCTCTCATTTCCACATATGCATTAAATCTTATAAAGATGTATTATTAACAGACAAACATTCAACCATATTATCTTCAGTCGAATCAATCGGATACTTCTTGGTTACGATAGTCATGCACCAAGATACCGTTATTTACCATTTTTTGCCTTTTTCACACTGCAATCTAGTTTTATTAATTCTTTTTGTAATGATGTGCAGCACAGCTAACATCATTGATTTTTTAAACCAGGATTAAATAATGGGGTTATTAGTAAATCTGGCACTTTCTCTTCATAACTTACTTTAGTGCTAATGAAAGGAACTTGAATTATACGGAAATTTTAACTTGTGTAGCGCCTTTCACCACAACGACATTTAATTGAAACAAGTATCAAACCTCTCGATTCCTAAACACGGGAGAAAAAACCCTTTGTTTTTGAGGCTATTTCTCACATTTGGAGCTCAATGTTGGAATGTAGGATAAACATATGTGATCAATATTTTGTAACTAGAATTTAACAATCAACCATTTTTATTACGAAAAAATCAGATGACTTTTATAAACTATTTTATATTTGAGAGTCAGTAGAACAATATTCATTACTTGTTCATGACTAACATCATGACTGTCATGGGATGCAAAGTAATCAGAGATGTGGAGAATAACCAGAAATGAAGTTACCTATGCAATTCTGTAACACATAACTCAGTGACAAATACGAACTGAATCACACAAAAACTGATTACTTGATGGGTAATTACAAAAGTAATTATGTTGATTACTTTTTCCGATTTGTCAATATAGAAGAATAAGCAGAAAAATAGCGGGATTAGAGAAAGGGAAGGGATAACGCACCTCAAGGTTTAGAATGATAGTCATTCCAGCATTGAAATTTTTTGGAGTTATCCATTTAACAACATTTTATAAGTTATAAATTTTGATGGAAAGTAGTAAGCAAAAATGAGAAATCATGTATATTTTGCCACGAACTTTCATGGATTAAGATATATAGATCATGAATAGTATGTTTAATGAAACAATTTTGTTAGAAGTTGATATTTTGTTATCAAAATTTAGAATGATTTTAGCAAGTTCTGATTCTTATTTTGATGCAATAATAAATACCATAAAAATATCATGTTCTATTGATTAAATAATATTTTTCAAGCATTTTGCTTGTATATTAGGTATATCTTCGATTCGAAAGGCAATATACATTCGCTTGCATCAAACTGATATGAAGCTTTTAAATAATCTTTTATATAAAAATATAATATTCTCAAAATTAAATTAAAATGTATAATTATAATTTTTGTTTATAGAATCAATAAGTATTATAAGCAACTATGATTAATTTGATTGCATCTTTTCAAACAAAAAGGAAAATAGAATAATTTTCTTACTGAAAATTTCGAAGATAGCATCAGTTCGAATTGAATCCTGCTAAAATATCAACAGTTACTCGCATTAGCTTTTTGATGATCCAGTAGATATAAAATGATGCATAATTGATGCTATCGAAGTCTATGTTGTAGAATTTAAATTCATGGTATGAGTTAAAAGACTAGAATATAAATATGATAAGCCTTTTCACAACTTTACCTAGAAGATCAGATAGTTTGTCAGATGGATTTGATTTTGTGAAATTTGAAAGAAAAAAAATTGTGAAAAAAATCTTTAGATATAAATTAATAAAATATAATTTCTAGATATATGTTACTATGTCTATCCTTCATTCATTATAGTTAATATCTATTAAATTGTAAATAAGAGGATATACATCTTGAAGTATTGTATTAAAAACTGAAAATCTCTTATTGGTCAAACTAATATACTTTTTCAACTTTTTCAATTCATAAGTTGTATTTCTTGAGACACGAGAGACCATGTATATGAATGCTGAATATTCGTGTAAAACTTACCAGATTTCTTCTAAATATAAGAAACACAATATCCTGGAATAATATGCTGGATTTTATTAAAAAAGTGTCACACATCTATGAAATGTGGGCAAATAAATCCTGTCCTGAAATATTTTTAAAATACGATAACTCTTAAATGACCACTCATTCATAATAGGGTTCTCTATAAACGGTGATAGAAGAGTAAATTCATCTGCAATATTTTTTGGTTTCTTCAAATATTCACGATATGCGCTATACTTCAGAGAGTGCTGTTTTTGTCCCAATAAAATACTACACGTTGAGAATCATTATGGTAGATGGATTTTATGAAGAAATGTTTGAAGATTATGATGATATATACAGCTGAAATTAAAATTTTTTTAGTTTGTTATTGAGTAATTGGAATGAAAGAAGGGTAAGAAATTTGAATACGAGATTTCACCCTCTTTTGGTTACATTTTTTTTTTTCCATTTTGTGAACATGTCATTTTATATGAATGAATGAAGACTGATAAAATATAAATGAAGTTATTTGATTATTTACTCCTGTTTTTTTTTCTATTTTACACCCGCAAGAACTATATTGATACTAATTGACATATGTCTATTAATTAGGCCCGTACCAAGTAAACGCCGAACCACTACACATATCCAAACCAGAGGCTGGGCTTAAATGTACGAGATTTTGAACACAAGGTCAGAGAATTAATTACATATGGCTGCCATTTCGGTGAAAATGTCTGATGATATTATCAGAATATGAAATGGATAATGATGGGAAATACATGTGTCTAGTTTTGAGTAATAGGCAGAATTCGCGTTATTACATGAATTCAGAAAATTCCAATACCACGAAATTTGTATTACTTCTCAAGGTCAATGCTTCGAATAACAAAATTTATGATAATAAATGGTGATTCAATTTCTAAAATAGTATTTGCATCCAACATTTAAAAATTTTAATCGAAGATCGGTTTTTTAGTTGCGCAATGATCATTTTTGCGCATGAAGATTAATTAAATCACAACCTAACGTTTAAAATGGATTCAAAACACTACAAACATCCAAGCCCATGGTGGGATTCGAACTCACGAATTGTTGAAACGAAGGCAAGAGCCATTCGTCCACCAGCTCGTTGATTTAATAGATGAAAGTATGCATTAATTATTGAAAAATTTGCAAAATGAAGATTGCAATTTTACTATTCAAGTTATCTTTCTTTTTAAAAATATAAACAGGATTACAAATTTAAGATAAAATTTAATTTATTAGGCCAGAAATTCAACTGAACTCCTAAGATGAGCATAGTTGGCCTCGTGAAATGCAGTTTTATTGGTTAAAAGGAAATTATTTCGTAAAAAATTTTCTTGAACTGTAATAACGCATCCTGAGTTCTAACATACTCACTTAAAATAGGAGAGCTAATTAGAAATATTTCTAGTATCGCAAGAAAAAAAAAAGTTTTTTAAATACTGGAAATAAAATGAAAAGAAAAAAATTAATATTGAGGATGCTCCAAAAGGTGGCATGCGACTATTATGATTCACTTTATGATTCTCTTCGTTTCCTATGTGTTATCCACATTCCTATATGTTCATCCACGATTCGGTTAAATTTGTAATTTCAAAATTGAAATTTTGAGGAATATCCGAGAAATGTTGAGGTGATATTTTTTTTCATTTGAGAATTTCTTTGAATAAAACATTTTTTCAGGTAAACTATTATTTACGAATGATTGATTCTTAAGATTTCTATGAGGAAATTTCTATTATATTGTAATAATCGGTACATTTTTTGTCATAATTTCATCAAAATTGTAAATCAAGTAATTTAATTCCCAATATACAGTTATCTATGATAATACCTCATTGAAGTGATTACAACCCCTTTAATAATCTTCGACATCATACTTTCATATCACGAGAATGTGACGATTGAGCAGTTCTGACATAAAGATTTAAATCAAGTCTTCCTTCAATAAAGGTTTCTGCTTTGGATTGTAAAACAAATTTATTTAAGACGAGAGGTATTCGAAAAGAAATCGGGTATGTGATTGTCCTTTTAATTAATATAATCGTGTTGTTCGTTGTGTGGAAATATAATTTTTATATGCTATGAAACAAACATAAATCGAAGACTACTTATTTTTCTGTCGCATGTAGAAATCTAAAACAAGTTTCATATTGAGGAACTCTTAAGAAAAATGTAGATTTTCAGCAGGAAATAAAGAATATTAATCTTATTTGTAATTTATAATATTAATATATTTTAATTAAAATGCACATATAAATTGTAATATATACTTTTTAGAAGGCTGAGATAACCACTTTTTTCTAAAACGCCGTATATTAAGTATTAGTACCCCATTTTGATTAATATCCTCTGATGAGTTCTAGGTTTAATTCTATTGAAAGATTTGTTAGAAAAATCATCAGTATAAATGTCGATTTGAATTTGAGAAATTATTGAAATGCACGATTAATTTCGGTTCAATATAATAGTCCTTTTTGTTGATGTAGTTAGAAGTTTAAGAAGACGAGTGACGGCTTAAATACCAACCATATCACTTGAACATAAATAAAATTTTCGTGGCAGAAACTAACACAATGAAAGAAATTCTAATTTCTATCTTGTAGAGGTGGAATTTTTATGATTCAATCAAAATTTCCACTTAATTTAAAATATTTTTACACTTATAAGCGATTTAATATCTTTATTGGTGAAACTGATGTTGAAGTAATAAATAAGTGTGAGAACATTGGACTTACTTTATAACAAGAGAAAGATAACATAATATTTTAATATTTTTTATAGCTTATACTTGAAAAAAGAATTTTTAAATAGTTTTATGAATTTTTGCTAAACTTTAAAGAGGCTTTTAAGTTTAGCAGTACAAAGACAATGTACAGTATTCTACTGCATACCTACACAAAGCTGCAGTAAGCTATTCTTTACAAATAAAGCTCGTCTTAACACTTCTCACCTCGTATCTCAATATATCTCGAAGACACTATTGTTCAAATGACAATAATTTTAGATTGCTGCGAGTACTTTTACACAATGTTCATTTGATTGTTAACATATATACGGAATGTTAAAATAATTGGTATCGATTAATTTTTTTGCTAACTTAAGACCATTTAAAATTGATAATAATGAAATATTAAAGAAAATTTATAAATTTGCGTTATTTTAAATTCTTTGTTCAAATCCCACTAAATCTTATCTACATTTAAACTTATACAAACTATTAAAAATGCTAAAATACTAAATGTTATATATATTTCATGGCCACCATTAAATTCTAACTCGATAATATTAATTAACGAAAAAAAAAAAACCTACGATTTTGTCAAGAAGAAAAGAATACATTATATACCAATGCGTTAAAAAATTTGTTTCACAAAAAAGAACCAAAGGCGGTTATCAACATTTTGTGAATGTTAAATATTTTTACCATAAAAACTTAAAAATCAGTCATTTATAATACTTAAATATTTTACTGTCGTATAATTTGATAAATAACTTAAATTAGTTAAATTAAAAATTTCTCGTTGATAATTGTTTTCTTACCACATAATAAAAATTAAAGAAAATCTGTTATGGATTTAAAATCAGAAACAAAGAAAACATTTTGAAAAATAGCGAAATTTGAAAATGAAAATTATTGGAAACTTCATTTTAAAATAGTGCTTAACTTCCTCCGGACTTCCTCATTTGGAAGAGGAAGTTGAGTTCTATTTTTCGTTTACATAAATTTTTTTACATACAAGTTTTCTTCTCATCAATGTTTGTGGCTCAACGATCATTTTTTGCCTTGGAGGGATAATTAGAAAACGAGGATCAACAGTTTAAAGTTGATTCCGAACTATTATGAAGATTATTACCTTTACTAAGAGATCCTAAGTAGGAATTGAACTCATGAATTATTGAACTAAAGCCAGAGAGCTAATCATTCAGCTGCCAACTCTGCTTCTTTACAGTATGAAAAACCTTCATAATTAATGATATTGTCTTAGATATTTACATTTTAATAAGAATAGAATTTTGAAATATATTTCCATCGATCTGTATTTAAGACATTATTTGAGTATTTAATAAGTGTAATAATATAATAATGCTGTTTGAATACTGTTGATGAAAACATCGTAACTTCAGAATAGTGTTAAACCAATCAAAGTAGAATAGAATTAAATCGTAAATTAATTACATTTATTAACACGTAAATTAATTTATTAATTAACACAAATTAAATTAAATACATTTGGAGTAACATGATTAAATATTTCTCGAATATGAGACCAAATTCTGTCTCGTAGTGATTCTATGTATAAATTCTTTAAAAAATACAGAATGTAACAAGATTTTTTGAGAAATTTTTTTCATAAATTTATCTACATTAATTAAGAGTTATGTCAAAGTTAGCGGCCAATTAGAGTTAAATTTGTGTATTTTTTGTTCAGTTATTAATAAAGACAAAAGTTACTATTTTATTATGCTTATTATGAATATATTTGACACAATATGAGGTATGATAATTTTAACCACAAATTTAATCGATTCATGATTATTTCTTTGTATAATACATAAAAAATATTTTTTAAATTCAATGTCGTTAAATTAGAGAATTTTGAAAATTTGATAAAAATTAGGAACTTATAGCCTTTTTTAAATGAAATTGAACGACAATAAGTTGTCAACTTTCTCGAAAACAATTTTTTATTATTATTCTATCTGTATGGATCATTAATCAGGCATATTCAAGTAAATCTAAATCAGTAATAGATTTTAATTTGGATAAATTTACAATTTTATGCCCCATAACATACGAGGTATCACGAAACAGTTCGATATTTTGAATGAAAGTCAACTAATAAAATTAACATTTGAATAAAAATGATCCTGTTTAAATATCTCTATAACACATTAATTGGGATCTTTACATAGATTTCCACTATTATTTTTAAGTTCACCGATTTATATTTGTGATTACAAATTGGCTAATATTTGAAATTAAAGCTTATTGCATTTTATAAAATTATCTAGATTGCTTGATAAATCTCAAATTAAAAATTAGAGGATAGCAAGATTTTGTAGGTAGTAAGAGGACACAATCCTTATAAATTTTATTTAGAAAATCATGGAGTACTTAAAAATATTTTAAGAAACAAATTATGGATTTATTACTTGTATTGTCTAACGAATCAAAATTATTTTCAAGTAATTTTTTCTTATTGCCTTTGAAAGTTGAACTATTCAAATTACGTATTTAGATAAAATTAGCATATTTAATTTATCACATTTCTTTATTACTATTTCGACCAACTTTAAATATCTAAACGTGGAGGATCTCTTAGTTCTGAAATATGCTCAAGTGACTGGAATATCCGAGTTAGAAAAGTAATAATTCTTTTTATTCACACAAGGGTACTTGGTTTTGAGAAATTTTAATTTTCAAATATTATATTTTGTTTATTGATTAAATAAATCCAAGGTCTCTAAAATAATAAAAAAAAGGAAAAAAAAACTAATATTTTTATTCCAATACAAAAAAATTTAGCTTACAAACTTCATATTTTAGATAAGCATACTATATTTTAAGTAGGATTTATCATCCTGCGTTATACAGCATCTGTGCCGTGAATTCAAACTATAAGTATTTCAAAATTACTCACATTTGATTCATGTCCATTTTAAAGCATTTACATTGAACTTGAATACTCATGAAAAGTTTGGTTTGTTCATCTGCCTCTCAACGGTCATTTTTCGTACACGAGAGCAAATTAGAATAAGATTTACAGTTTAAAGGGAAGTCTGAAGTATAACAATTGTGCGGGTGGCAATCGAATCAAGGACTCATAAATCAAAGACCAGAGAGAACTTTGGTCTTTGATTCTCTCTGGTCTTTGATTCGCCTGTCAACTTGGCTATGTCATTGATGTAAATATGTAAATAAATATCTACGTTTCAATTTAAGCTTTGATAACAAATCACTGATAAACTGTCCTAATATTGTTCACAAAGATCTATATTTGAAATCTATTCTACATTTTTAATTCAAGAATAATTGGGACATTTTCCTTTTATGTTGGTAAAAATAAATTCAATCAAATATTTAAATCGCTAAGAATGAATAAACAATTAAAAATATGTCAACAAATTAAAAATTTTCTAAAATTACAACTTTTCCTAGATGTTTAATGATTTTTCTTAAACCGTAAATACTGCAAAGCGGATGGAATATTCTAAATATCACGTTTCATTTTTCTATTTTTAAGATTATGAAATAAAAGCACAATATATTAAGTGCATAAACCGATTTTTATAATATTTAAATATTTTCCATTCATAATGAACTAAAAATACAAACTAAAACTTATATAAAATTATATATTTTTTATAAGATAGTTTGAAAAAAAAAAATGCTTTTAATACAATATACATTTTATAAAACATTTTAATGACTCAAAACTTTATCTTAATTCTCCACTCTTAAAAATCCAATTAAAGAATTTTTTTAAAACAAATACAGTTTATAAGCAATGTAATAAAAACTACGTATGAAATAACAGCCCTCATATTTAAGTAAGAATATTATTAGATTCCAAGAATGCTAAAGCTTTACTTTTCGTGATAATGCAATAACATTTTTTAAAAGTGGATGTTTTTATACAATTTTTAAACAGTATTTTTCTAACTTATAGATTGGTTTATTAAAGGAAGTCTCCCAACTTAAAAATTATAATGGATTTTATTGCTTTTAATACTGAATTGTCTTAAGAAATTTCCAATTCAGTCTAGGATGTAACATACTTAGCTGTGGATACAAAAAATGGATACCAAGTTTATCATAGTAAAAAAGGCTTATAGTAAAATGATTTCGTCATTTCAAGTTTTTATATTATTTCACTATTTTATGAAAGAGGAATTGCGAGTTTCCCATTAATTTTTTGTTAAGATTTAATAGAAAAATTCAAAATTTGGAAATCATTTTTATGTGTTAATGTGATGGAAATATTTACATTTGAAATATTTTTAAACACAGAAAATCTTAGTTTATTTTATTTATGATCAGTTATAAAATGAAAAATATCTTGACATTAAAAATTAATCTAACTATGATTTTAAAAATAATTATTTCTGTAAATGTTTGTGCTATTTGAAACCAAAAGTATTTAAAGATAAAACTTATTAAAAATTTACCTCTGCGAATGATTCGATTTCTGTCGGACATGCAGTCTTGACAGCTAGAGGATCTTTAATTATAACAACTGCAGTATCTGCAGCATTTACAACAGTTGTAAAATTTTCCGCTGTCAAATGGCATACTCTTTTCACGCCATCATGTTTGGGGGTCTGCAGAAAGTTCAAAATCGAACCTTGAACAGAGCAAGAAAGTAAGAGCAAAGTTACTAAGGGGTAGAACATTTTCTCAAAACAACTTTACAAGACGATTGACAAAATCGAAAAGGTAGGAAAATTCGAATTTTTCTATCGCCAAACGATTATTTCGAGATATCCCAGATAAGACAGGCATTGGAGACTTAAGTGCATTTGAGTGTCCGATTATCGATAAATGCTGCAAGACCAACCGCAAACACACGTAACCTTTATCATTTTGGCGGAGAAAATGTCTGATAAGCCTGCTATTGTTCCTTAAAAGAACATTTCATTTTTTACTTTCACACACTTTTGGGAATGATACATGCAACGAAGAAAGGAATTAAGTAGGAAATACGTCACGACGGCGTTTGCTTTTTTTACTCATAAATTCTAATGATGTAAAAGCAGACGACTTCCGCATTTTGAAGCGTTAGAAACGGTGGCAGGGTATGATATATCGATTACATTTTAGATCGAGAACAATAGAGAAGTAATTCTGTTGAACAATAAATAAGATATCGTATCAATAGGTGCTGAATCATACCACTAGATTTTATTTTTAGATTGTCAAATAAAGCTTGCTCTCTACTTCAACCCAAACAAATAGAATAAATATAATCAAATTTTCCATCTCAATTTCATCGTGTGAAGAATACATTTTAAGAAAAGTGTACGAGAAGTAAATTATTCCTTAACTCAGTTAAATTCTCCGCACTAATATCATTGTTTAAGGAAGATGAAATTCTGCTAGAATTTTTTCTATGCATTAAATATTACTTAAAAAAATTTTTTTCTCCGAAATTTAAGTTTAAATTTTCTTTGCAGCTGATTGATTCTTCATAATTGCTATAAATATGACAGTTTATAAGCCGAATATATGTGTGTGAAATAATTATTGTAAAACTCTGTAGTTTATTGATTTTTTAAAAATAAATAATTGGTTTCCATTTTCGTATGTGACAGTAAAACGATTATATATCATTTTAGAATTACAAGAATTTAGCAATATTTATTTTTAAAATTTTCTTGAAATCCTAAAATATGAATCTATTTAAATTAATATTCTCCTTTAATAGCGAATTATTTGGATATTTTTAACAGATTAACTATGAAATTAACATTAATACCTCAAATCAGGAATACAAAGACTTAATATTTCCCCAGATACATATACTTAATGCTTGATCATGGTTTAATGGTGGAATCTAGTTTCTAGGAATTCACATGCTTTCTCACTCAATAAATACGATCTACTGTATATGAAAAGGCTTATAAGAAGTCAATAAATTCGCTGTAGATGTTTAAATATCTTAAAACATATACAACTACCCTCTAAACAATATTAAGTACTTAAAATTAATTTTGGATTTTTATAGATTTTAGGAATTATTTATTGTATAACATAGCAAAAATACTACATTTAAATTTAAAATTTTTTCAATTTAATGTTTTATATAGTTACCAGTTATTACATTCTTACTTTAATTATTCTAAAATGTGCTGAAAGTGAAAAAATAATTTTTTCTCCTTTAATTTTATAGAAAATATGAAAGCCCAGAATGTTTATAAATCAGAAATTATAGAGTTTAAATATCTTAAATAAGTTTTTAACATTTATGTTTTGTTATAATTTATCACAAATTAATTATGTTTCTGAAAGGAAATAAATATTTATAAAACATTTATTTCCAAAGATATAAAACAAAGTATTTGACACAATGTACCAGACAGATGATATTTATTGTAAGAGATTCCAACATTCACCTTTTATTGCTTTCAAAGAAAGTTTACACTCAGTAATGGACAATAATGACTAACCATATTGCAAGGGAGGAAACCTGGTATATTTCAAGGACTCCTCACTACGGGCGTATATGGAGAGAGCAGAATTGAAAATTCGTCTCCCGTTATTCAATAATGTTTGGAATCGAAGTTGGAATTCTGTATTTAGAGGAGCATACAATCACCAAGTTGATATAATTGAAAAGAAATGTTGAAAAAATTTTTTGTCGGGAAACAAAACATAAACAAATAATCCAGTAGTAAAATAAAAATTGGAGATTGAATTTGTTGTTGAGGGTACTCTTGTATTGATAATTGTTTTTAGATTCTTAGCAATATAAAATCGGAACTAATATATATATTTTTAATTATTCATTTAACAACAAAACTAAAATCAAAGCAAAATATAGTGCAAAGTCTTCTGATATTGTGCTACATTTTTAATACACAATAAAAGAAATAAATCCCAATAATTTAACAATGAATAATTTAAAAAAAAAATAAGCAAAATGAAATTATGAAAAGAAAGTGATATTTCTTTCACTGTTTCATTATTCTTCAAATATATCTTTAGTGGTAATTATAAATTGTATTTATTTTGATATATAAATCAAATACAAAATACTTCAAAAAATGAATTTACCTGCTTCTATGATGTGATGCAGCTTAATGATTCAGATAAAAAAATTTAAATCCTCATATACCTGGATGATAATCAAAATCATCAAATGCTTCATTAATCTTCTCTGAGTAACATGATTTTGCCGCACAAATGTGAATTGGCCTAAGTTATTTCCAGTGTTATACATTAAACTGAAATATTTTTATTAGTCATTATTATAGCCTAATTTTCTACTGAGAACCAAAATTTTCCATAATTATATTAATATAAAGTTTTTTGTTTCAAATAAAACAGTATGTAACTACTAATTCTTAATTTATTATTAATTATGGCTACGTATGGTAAGCTATACTAAATTTCAAATATTCATCAAACTATCTAATGCTTTTCTTGAAGTTTTTTCAGAATATCGGAAAAACTTTTATACTTAGTGTTATTTACGAAAAGAGTTTTCGAATTTCTATTATTTACAAGAGAAAATTCTATACCTTTATGATTTAACATAGAAAAGGAATATTTTGTAGTTACATTTTAGAGCTATTATATCTGCAAGGTATGCAACAAGAACGCACGAACAGTGCCACATTTTTGAGAGACGAATGCTTTACAAAGGTGGAGTTTTCAAGCCTACAGTGATCTACGCAGTAGATCACTGTATCACAGTTCAGAATACAAATTTGAAATAACAGAATTAATAGGATAGGATCAAAAAAGGAAGGACGGAGGAGCAATTAAAGACTTTCGTTTCAAGTGCAAGAGAGTGTGCCCGTGATATATGGCTAGAAGAAATTACCTGGACGACTTCACACGTGGAAGAGTGATTTGAAAACTGGAGGAGGGGCGTAGTGTGACCAGTGTAGCTGAAGAATTCGGAATCAACAAAAGTGTCGTTTGGCGGACTTTGAAAGCCTTCAGAACCACAGGTACAGCTATTCGAAAGGTTGGTGGTGGCCGCCCCAGGAAAACAACTGCAGTGAATGACCGCTACATCGTCCTGGAGGCGAAAAAAAAACCCGAAACCAGTCAGCAAGCACCATTGCTCAGCAACTGTGTACAACAACGGGGCGACAAGTGTCGCGGTTTACTGTGGCCAGACGCCTTCACAAAAGTGGCCTATTCACCCGCCGTCCCGAACGCTACATTCCGTTGACAGCTCGCCATCGGTGGCACCGTTTAGAGTGGTGCAAAGAGCACAAAAACTGGACATCTGATCAATGGAGTCGCGTTCTCTTCACAGATGAGAGTCGTTTCAGTGCCACTAGCAATTCTCAACGCCAGTTGATTTGGAGAGAGGTTGGGACACGGTTTCATCCCAGTAACATAACGGAAAGAGACAGTTATGGTGGTCCTGGAGTTCTCGTCTGGGGAGGCATTATGCTGAACGGGCGGACTGAGCTCCACGTTTCCGACAGAGGTTCTGTAACCGGAGATCACTATTGTTAGGAGGTAATCCTTCCCCATGTGCGTCTGTCCGAGGGGTCATTGGAGCAGATTTCATTTTTATGGATGACAATGCACGGTCACAGCGTCCGTATGCTGTTCAGCAGCTACTGGAAAGTGAAGACATTACCCGAATGAATTGGCCAGCGCACTCCCCTGATTTAAATCCCTAAGAACATGTGTGGGATGCTTTGGGAAGACGCATTGCTGCATGATTGCATCCCCCGGGGAACACGCAGCAACTGAAACAGATGCTGATTGAGGAATAGACACTCTTACCGCAAGAATTGCTGGACAATCTGGTGCTGAGTATGGGGAGACGGTGCGAAGCAACCATTGCAGTAAGGGGAAAACATATCCCATACTAAGGAACATCTGTTTGTTATTGTTCCTCTTGGACAGATGATCTTGTGCAGGGATACTGTGAGTTCAATAAAGTATATTTTTGTTGATTCCATACTGTATGCATTGTACTCATTTTTGTGCAACTATGCTTTCGTCATCCTTTAAGTACAAAATGATGTGTGTCGTGTCTGAATTTCATGTCCCTCAGATGATTTCTCGCGGAGTTATGGCAGAAAAACTACCTGTTGCTTAAGTTTTGCACACCAGTGTTTATCATATATATATATCATATATCTCGCTTTTTAATATAAGGTACATTTACGTTTTGTTTAATAATATGGAAAGTAAGAGAAAAAATATGTTAATTTCGAATTGCACTTATGAACTATTCCAGGCCATAGAGAGAGAACTTGAATTTATTTTAGCTTATCAAGATCACC
Organism: Latrodectus hesperus; assembly: GCA_037975125.1. Lineage (NCBI taxonomy): Eukaryota > Metazoa > Arthropoda > Arachnida > Araneae > Theridiidae > Latrodectus > Latrodectus hesperus. Next base: position 49,619,096 of record CM075857.1, read on the forward strand.
TTGCAAAGTTTGTGGTTTTAAGACCTCTTCAAACAAAGAGAGCAGAAGAAGTTGCAGGACAGTTGCTTGATATATTCCTGTTGTATGGAGCCCTATGTATATTGCAGTCGGACAATGGAAGATAATTTTTGTAACAAACTCATTGATGACTTAAAAGTAACTTGGCCAGAGCTTAAGATCGTGCATGGCAAACCAAGACATAGCCAAAGCCAAGGCAGTGTTGTGAGAGTTAATCAGGACATAGAAAATATGTTGACGACTTGGATGCAAGACAACCTGTCAACTTCGTGGAATAACGGGTTAAAATGTATTCTTCGTGGAGTAACGGGTAAAATTCTATAAAGTAACTGTATTATATATTTTCACTCACTCACTCACTCACTCACACACACACACACACACACACACACACACACACACACACACACACACACACACACACACACACACACACACACACACACACACACACACACACACACACACACACACACACACACACACACACACTTATGTATTTAATCTCTGAAACAAAATAAATTAACATTCTCTTTTCAAATTTATGAAAGAATTTGATTGCATATTTAAAAAAAAATTCAGCATTTTTCTGACTTTTGTTTCTTTGATGTGATTGTGGCACAGTAATGTAGTAATTATTTATCCAAGTTACTTCTTTATAACCTCATACTTGATAGTGAAATGAAACACTTCAGCTAATTGACCGATGTATTAAATAGCTAACTGAAATAACTTAATTAAATTTTAAATCAAATGTTCAGAATTAATTTGTTGAAAAATGTTAGTATTTTATTCATATGAATTTTGATAATAAAACTTATTTTCATAAACTTTTAATATGTTAGTAAGTAAAGAATTAAATGGCATTGATATAAAAAATATGCAACTGAGTATTGCATGTTGGAGAGATCTGAATGGGATTTATTTCTTAAAGCTTTCATATAAAAAATCAATGAAACAATTAGAATTTGAATGTTCAGTATTAAATTATCATTATAAAATATATGTGTATACTGATTCTTAATAAAAAATTATAAAACCGGTATTTATTTTTATTTACATAAACTAAATTCCCAAGACTAATAGTGATGTTTTTTAGTGTGTTATACTTTATATTGTTTTAATAAAGACTCTTTCTTTATCTTTTCCTAGAAAAGTATTTAACTTTATTAATGACTATATATACACTACTGACCATTAAAATTGCTACACCAAGAAGGAATGCAAATAACAGAACGATATTTATTAGATACATACATTATAGTGGAAAGAACAAGTGATTAGATTTACAGGAAATTAGGATGTACAGATCTTGAGAAATCAGTACCCAGAGCAGCCACCTCTGGCTGCAATAACAGCATTTATCCGCCTAGGCATGGAATCAAACAGAAATTGTATGGCATGTACAGGGATCTCAGTCCATGCAGCTTCAACACTATGCCACAGTTCATCGACAGTGGTGGATGGTGAGTGATGGCGTGCCAATCGCTCGGCAACCATTGACCACACGTTCTCAATTGGTGACAGATCAGGAGAACGTGCAGGCCAGGGTAACAGTCGAACCTGTTCTGGATCAAGAAAGTTCAGAACAGTAGGGGCAACATGCGGTCGTGCATTATCCTGTTGAAACAAAGCATTAGGGAGGTCTCGAATATAGGGCAGAGCCACGAGCCTTAACACATCGGAAATGTAACGGTTGATGTTCAAAGTGCCGGTAATGCGAACAAGAGGTGATCGAGACGTGTATCCAATGGCACCCCATACCATCACTCCAGCAGATGGGTCAGTATGGCGATGTCCAATGCAAGCTGGCAATGCGCGTTCTCCATGATGCCTCCAAACACGGATGCGGCCATCATGGTCCTGTATACAGAACCGAGATTCATCTGTAAAGATGACGTGATGCCATTCCCGCGTCCAGGTTCGTCGCTGATCACACCATTGAAGGCGCTCCTGTCTGTGACGCAGCGTCAATGGTAGCCGAAGCCATGGTCGCCTTGCAGACAATCCATGCTGCTGCAAACGTCGTCGAACTGTTCGAGCAGAAATTTGTTGCCTTGCAAATGACTCCATTTCTCGACTCAGGGTTCGTGACGTGGCTGTACGATCCCTTGTGACCATGTGGATAAAATGTCTGTCTTCTCTGCTGTTAGTGATGGGGGGGTCGCTGAGATCCTGCATGACGTTCCGTATGATTTTCCTGAACCCATTGATTCCATATTCTGCTAATAGTCATGGGGTCTCGACCGACGCGAGCAGCAATATTGCGGTATGATAAACTGCAATCCCGGTAGGCTATAATCCTTCCTCGATCAAAGTCAGACACATGCTGATAGGCATTTCTTCTTCTTACACGAGGCATTACAACAACTTTCTTTACCGAAAACAACGTTGAAACCGAAATTGAGTATGAGAAAACTGCTGTCAAATCTCCGGTTTTATACACATTGTAGATGTCGCTACCGTCGCCTGCTTTGTATGAATGCGCTGAAAATCTAATCATTTGCATATCAGAGCAAGTTCTATCTGTCATGCAAATTTCACGTGTGTGGTGTGCCGCTTTCCTGGTGTAGCTTTCCTGGTAATTTTAATGTTCAGTAGTGTATTTTCTACCATCTGATATATTCTTTTGTATCAAGCGAATATAATATTATATAAAAGTAATTAGTTTATATTAGAAATGCTTTTCATTGTGAACGAAATTCAGTCAAAAATAATTTATATTAAGTTATACATTTTTTAAAGATTTCTTCTTTCATTATATATATATATATATATATATATATATATATATATATATATATATATATATATATATATATATATATATATATATATATATATATATATATATTTACATACAGCCGACAGATGGCTGAGTGGTTAGCGTTCCTGATTCCTGAGCTTTGGGTCCCGGGTTCGAATTTCAGTTCGGGAATGGATGTTACTTTCTTTCTGTTCTCTCTTTCTCTGTCCTTTATTCTATGATTATGTATGAATGTAGCCCACCCTATAAACGGGTTTGTTGAGGTATGGCGTGGGCAACGCTACTCGCCACTTTTACTTGGTTCACAGGTGCCCGCTGGGTAAGGACAAATGAATAGCAGTTCCTGGCCTTATTGTGACATAGGGTTTGTCACCCAAGTGCCCACCGTTAGAAAAAATATATTCACATTTCGTCCTTTAATTTTCACATAGTAATTTTCAGGTTATATATTATATATATATATATATATATATATATATATATATATATATATATATATATATATATATATATAACCTTTCTACCTTGAAAATTACTATGTGAAAATAAAGCAATTGCTCACACATGCATAAAAGCACACCCAACATTTCCTTAAAATTATTAAAAATATTTTTTCAATAGTTATACACTTTGATTGGTAATAATTATTTTGTACTTAATTTTATATGTTAATATCACATTGAATGTTCATAAACTGTTAATGAAAATAAAAGTTCAATCTTAAGAACAAATTAAATTTATGATTGCAGGAAGCACAAAATATGTGTATCTCAAACATAACATCAATCTATTTTACAAATATATAATTTAATTTTAGATTGATTTTTTTTCTTCAAATTGTATTAATATTTTAGAATTCTTTATAAGGTCAGCATATTTTTTTTATCAAGATGAAGTAGTATTTCACGAAAAAATATCTGTTTTTTTTTTGTAAAATATTATCCAGAAAAGTAGTTTATGAGAAAGTTAGATCTCTTTGTTTATTTTTACAGTTAAGTAAAGCTATTTAAGCCGTTTTAGTTTAAGCTGGAATAGATTTTAAGACTTAAGTATTTTGATTGTTTGAAATTTTTTCAACTGAATATTTAGCATTATATTTGAACTAATTCCAGTTTTGAATATTTTGAATTTATTTGAGATTTTCAAATAACATGGATTCTTACATTATTTTTTATTTTATGTGCTTAATAATGTTGAATGCAAAGTTGTGTAAACACAGTATTAGTAATCATTTGTACATAGTTGGAAAGAATAAGCTGTATCTTACTGCATTTATTTTGCTTATGCTGTTTTAGGCGCAGGTTTTATTACTATTTTGATAAATATTACACTATAAAAATATTAGGTAAGAAAATATTTAATCATTTATATTTGTTGCTGGATAAAAGTACATGTTCAATTGATATAAGTACGCATATAAGTTTACCAGCATCTGTACAGAAGTTTTGCAAAGAGGAATTTTAAGTGAAAATTCGTACTTTTTAATTTATGCATTCCTTTTAAACATTTCCTCATCAATTTTATACTTGTGATGTTGAATAAATGATTCTTGAGGTTAATGTTTTGTTTTCCAAGAACATCTTTAGAAGACAGATGAAACAAAATTATTGAGTTTATGAAAGGTTTCATTATTTTTTTGTATTCTGTGTATTATTAATATGAAAAATAAGGATGCAAATCAAATCTAACCCTAATTGGATATTCTATAAAGTAACTATATAATTAGGAGCTTTCTTAAGTTATTCGATCTTACCATTCGCTAAAATGAAGTAAAAGACTTTTATCTTAGTATCAATTTTCTTATTTATTAAAAAAAGTTACATAAAAACAAAAGTCATAAGCATTTAGCACAAATTTGTTATTTCTGCAGTATTTTAAATGCAAATCACATTCTATTTCTTTATGTATTAGAGAAATTATTTGATATTCCAACCAGTGAAATTTCATTAAATCTAGGCGATGAAACTTCTTTGAAGCAAAAACGAAGTCGTATGGAATCATTATATAGATGGTTTTATTGAAAGATATTACTAATTGTACATTTGGAAAAAATTCAATCATTACGTCTTTTCTATTGGACTGTAAATAATAAAAAAAAAGAAAAGGGATAGAAGGAATATTTCACTCTTGCTATAAATTTCATCTATCTGTTCTAAATGAAATTAATTGAAAGAAAAGAAATCTCACTTTTTTCATAATTAGTACCTTTCAAAATTAAATTTATTGTGTGAAATTAAGTTTATGTATGTAAAATAAGTGCTAAAACACATACAACTGTAATTTATTTTCCCCATTAAATATACAGAAATGAGTAGATTTTAACTGACTGCTAATCAAAGATTATAATTTTTCTTTGCTTTAAGGAGACATACTATAAATTTAATTTTGTCATTATTTTCATTAAAAATTAGAGATTCATGTTATATCATAACATATTTTGCTTTTATATATGTGTCATGACTATCATCAAACTTTTTTCAAAATTCCTAATGAATTATGAGTGTACACTTTCTTTTATAAGAGTAAATTCCCCATATTTGAAGATTAAAGAGTTATAATATAGATCATATACACTTTTATTCAAATAAAATAATATTAATTGAAATTTTTTTATCTACTCTAATGGCCGATGATATTTTAATATAAACTATTTCGGAAAAAGTATTGCGAGATTCTGAAATCATTAAAGAGAAATTAAACGTTTTATGTTTCTATAAACATGTTTCTGTTAAAAAGCTTTTTAAATTTTTTACAAAACTATGTTAATATGAAACTTTTTATCATAATCCAGAAAATTTGCAACAATTTTTATAAATATAAATTATTTCAGCTTATAACATTAAATTCTTCCATTAATTTGATAATATAAACTTTTTAATTTATAAATTTTTTTCGTAATTAAAATGCAATTCGTAAATATTTATTTTGTTTTGCATCTTAATCATTTATTTATTTAGGATTTTAGACACTTTCAGTTATAAATAGTGTAATGTACTTGTAATTTCCTGTAACATGCATCATAAGCTGTTACCGAATAATTAATGCTTTTTCCAACGATTCAACAGTTCGTGGGTTCGAATCCCACCGTAGACTTAGATGTTTATAGTGGTTTAGAATCCACTTTAAGCCGTACGTCTCGATCTAACTAGCCACGTTTGCAAAACATGCTCGTTGAGCCACAAACAAACCAAATTTATTAAATGGTTAATAGGAATTTGTATTGTTCAAGGTGTAACTGTAATATGCATTACAGGGAATTACGGCTTTCAAAAAGTTTTTATTAGGCACTATAACAGTCAGCATAGTTGATCTAAATGCTTGCAAATGTTATTTAAATTTATTATAATATATGTTCCATATGAAAACTATGATCGTTAAGCGATTCTTTATTTTTGAATAACATACAAATTTCTAAATAAGTGAATGATGTAAAATTCATAACAATCAGTAAGCGATAAGAATGTATTAATAACAATTAGAATATATTGAAGGATATTATGTCAAGTGGAATCTTTTCAGATAATCTACGTTTAACAACAATGAAAGTGATATGGAAACACTCGAAAGCAGTTTCTTTACACGTGTATTATGATACACGTGTAAAGTTGTGTATTATGAATATAAATTGACAATATATCAAAACGGATAAATCAATGGAAGACACAGTAAACAGAATGAACTGAATGAAATGCTAGATTAAAACTGAAATAAAATAAATTAAAAACAAATTATCGAAATATAATATTTTTAAAACAAAAATGTAATTCATAATTATGAATACAAAAAGGAATATTTTTAAATAGTAATATAATTATCAATGCTTCATAATTTAATCTATTTGAAATCAATATTAACGAATTAATAATTTGATCGCACCAACTCGGTCATAAAATGTATATAATTTTTTAAGTCCAGAAAAATTTCTTCTCCATAATCAACAAGCTTCTTGTATCCGTCTCATATACTATGAAAAAATTATTGAAACTCATTTATATGATATGAAGTTACATATACTGTCATTTTAACAGGAGGGTTTGCCCAGAGATCACCAACTGTGGTTTTGATGTATTGATTTATTGACATACTGAATACAATTTTTGACAAATAAAGATTCCAAAACTTTTTAGACATTTACATAGATTTAGAACATCAGTAAAGGAGAAAAAATCATTTACATCTGAATTTTTATTTAGAAACTCATGAATGAGAAAATCTCCTTTTGTATTTTCAACAAGCTTCTCGTATCCTTCCATTTATAGAAATGGAATTCAAGTTATTTGTATTAGGTATTAAATCAAGAAACGATTTCTTGATTTAGCATTTAATAGTAGGATTGACAAAGGAATGATAGATTTACCAAATGTTGGAAATTATCTGATGGGCACATAGAATGCCTTAATTTTTCTATTTGTGACAGTAATGCAAACCGTGAAATTGTTCAGGTGCTCGCTTTGTGGATAAGAGTTTATAGAATGAACAATAAAGAGATTTCTGAACGTAGCAAATGCATTAAAGTTTTCGGGTTGGGAATTTAGAAGATTGGTATTTAAAGCTGGAGTATATTTTTTAAAAATTAATTTAGAACTTCTTTATTTTACTTAAGTAAAATTCAAATTATTTCTTGAATTTCACTAAAGTAAAATAAAGAAGTTCCAGATTTTCAACCATTACCACATAAGACTTCTATGAATTCTCTATCATAACTAAATAAGGTGAGCAATTAAGCTAATCATCCTTTATAATCTTAAGAAATGTTTTAACAAAATGAAACACATTTAAAAACTTTCGAACATGAATAAAATAATTTCTATTATGAAATCTAATGCAAATTCTGTCGGCACATATTTACTTACTTTCATGGCAACGGTTCGTAGCTTTAAGCACATCTGTAATAAAAAAATAGTTTATAAAATAAAATGTATTTTTTTATTGTTACTTAGAACTAAATTATTTTTGTTAATGAACAGTTTAAGGAAGGAAATACTTAAATAGTTTTCATCATATAACTAGAAATTTATCACAGATTTATCATATAACTAGAAATTTATCATAGAGACATAGATGATTAGAAATTTATCCTTTTTAGTCAGATAAACGTACTTTTCTTATTCATTTTTACTTATGCTTTTATTTATTTCCACCATTTTTAATATCAAGATTTTCATCTATCTATTTTAACCAAGATCAGTAGTAAAATTGGATATTTAAATTTCTCAAGAAGTGATTTCTTAATGAATATTTCAAGTAAGGTGTTTTATCTTTTCAGGAACATTTAAGTTATATATTTCTGACTAATTGGATGTATTTTTTAGTTTTAATGAATTCCTAAGTTTTAATTAAGAATGTGATACAAATAGCACGGTACCTCTCTCTCACCATATATATATATATATATATATATATATATATATATATATATATATATATATATATATATATATATCTCGCTAAACTGAAATAAGAATTTATTAAATTTTAACTCCCTATATATGGATATTTTGGTACTCGATTGATAAAAACAAAATGTTGAAGAGTTACGGAAATTGAAAGAAAGCGAGTTTTTCGATGGACGTTATCTTGTGATTTATAAGACATTAACACTAGATTTTTAGAGCTTTCACTGTCTCATATTTGCATCATGTAGAAATATGATAAAGTAGGAGACAGATCAGAATGTAAGATTGCTTACTGCAATTCAAAATTATGATATACTGCTTCTAAGTGGTCCAATCAAGATTTTACATGCGGGAAGAACTCCGATAAAATTGAAATATCCTTAAGGAAATCAGTGTAATCATACATCTATTAAGTTAAACTTATATGTATTATGTACTCACATCATATTTAAAATTAATTTATTATCAATCAAAAATGAAAGCTCAAAATTTTAATATAATTTATAATATTATCAAGAGTGGAGCGAAATAATTTAAAATTGTATTAATTTCCTCTCTTGAGCTGGTCATTATTAAAGGTGATATAGTAAAAATTGAGCTTAATTCAGAGTTTTCTATATTATTGGTCATTATTAATTGTTATGTTGTCAACCTTTTTTGAAATATTTATAGATATTGTATGCATTAGAATTCTATCTATTCAATAGAAGCATTTTCTGCATTTTTTATGGTATATTGTAACATTAATTTAATAAGCACTAAGAAATGTTCTATAAAAGGATTGTGTTTGTTAGCTGCATTTTGTATGTTCAGTATTTTTTGCAGTATGTCTTACCTAGACGAAGTTTCAGCAATGTATTACTGAAGTATTCAGTTTTTGAGTCCACGGAAATCACACAAATAAATGATAACTTTTCTAAATTTAAATTTGTGCTTCTTATTTTTCAAAAGATAAAAAACGATTGGGAAATACAAATAACCATTAAAAATCATTTGTTTGAGAAGAGTAAAAAATAAAAATATCATGTACATATTAATAAATGAAAAAAGTTAAAAGTTTTTTTATCTCAAAAGAAAATATGAAATAAATAAACAAAATAAGCGTGGAAAAAGAATTTCTAAAAAGTCAAATTATTCTTTCTGTTGGGCGAGATTTTACTCCAAGCAATCAAGGTTGAAAAAAGTAGACAATGTTTATGTTATACTTAGGGAGAAAGATCGAGGCATAAAAGTATGCTTCATGGCAATTGTAAACAGAAGAAGAAAAAAAGGTAGGAGAGGAGAATTTATAACATAAATAAAGAAACCTAAAGTCGTTCTTAAGAAACCTGAGTGAAAAATAAAATCAACCACGTTCTTTTATTTGGACAACACTCGTCAATTTTCCTCCATCTCCTCACTTCGAACGTGAGAGCTATACCGTTTTTCTTGGCCGCAATTGGAGACGAGAGATGTATAACCTTTCTGATTTCCCAAGAGGCCACTATTCCGGGGTTTAGATCGCAGAGACAACACTCTGGGCGGATTCTTTAACGGGAAAGTATTTGTTTTGTCGCGTTGCACTACCCCATCAAGCAGCAGGTGGCGCCACGGTAGTTATAGGTTTCAGAAGCCAAAATTTTTGAGGTTAAAGTTTCAAGGATATCAAAGAAATTACCAAATTAATAAAATATCTTTATTTTCGAGAGTTTTTTTATATAGTTTCAAAGAAAAATAAGTTTAATATTATAAGAAATTAATTTACTGAAATAGTTGCAGTTGATTCTTTGTAAAATAAATTTGAATAATCGTTCTTAATTTATATTTTACTCTATCTTTAAACATGTCATTTATATCATGTAATAATTAAATTTTTATACTAACTAAAAAATAAAGTTTTATTTTTTAATAGCTAATATTCATTTTTATTAAATTTTTTATTAAAATTAATTTATGTATATATATTTATAAATAAACAATATCGATTTCTTTATAATTATTTTTTTTGTAATGGAGCAAATTAAAATACTATAAATTAAATTAAATTATATTATCGACAAATAATCGACAAATAAAATATAAAATAATATGTATATACAACAAAAATCGTCTATGCATGGGCCATCTAAGTTGGTTCATAAAACTTGCGTGTTAATTGATTCAGGATAAATAAAATAATTGAATACAATAACTTATTTTGGTTAAGATTTTACATATTATCTTTCACATTCTCAACACTGTTTGAAATACTTATAGCAGTTTGAGGAAAAAGTAAAAGGGTATTTTTTCTGGACCTAATTTAAAATCTTTTCTTAAAATTAAGATTGAGTTAAATTGAAGAAATACCAGTAAAAAACTATTGTTAATACTCCCATCTCTTCAATGTTTTTGCGATAAAATTTGGATTTAGAGGAAAATTTGAAATCTACTAAGAAGAATATAAGTGATATTGTATGAGAGGGATTTAAAACTTTATAGAAAAATGTTTGCATGAGAATTGCATGACGAATGAACTTAATATTATAGAAGAAAAACAAATATCATTAGAATTTTTCTGATTCTAATTAACAGGAAATTTATGGTGTCTTTATAGTACGTCACATTGATTGAAACTTATGGAGGACCTAATTCCTGATAAATAATGACGTGGGCATCAATATCATCTAGATGCTTGATTTTCTTATTTTTTTCATTTGTGAGCATGAAATGCGATTTTCCCATTCATGCAATAAGGTAATCTAATATTTCAATTGTAGAATTTTGGTGGAAAAATACAGGTAAAAGATCGCTACATGTGTTCATGTTTACAAAATTTTAAACGGATTAAAAGAAACTTAGGTATTTTATAGGATATTATAGTTCATGTAATCTATCTAATTTCAATCATAAATCCAATGCTCATTTTGCTTAATTATCTCTATAAAAAATTTCAATTGCATACCTTATTATAGCATATTCAAGAAGAGTTTCATTGTAGTGTCTTTTTACTTTGCATTTAATGAATAAAATTTTCATATTTATGCTTCACTGTCTTAAAACTATTTTAATAAAGACTTAAATTTTAAGGTTCTTTTTACTTTCTTCTCTTATTTTGATTTCTAAAAATTAAAACATAGGTCTATGAGATTAAATCTTTGAATAGATTTTCGAATCGTAACTTTATAGTAGTTTCTTAAGCCAAAACTATTTATAAAATTCAATATATTAAAAATTATATTTATTATTTAAATTTTTTATGATTCTAACGAGTATTGAGACATCTGTTGGAGTAAATTATTGACATATTGAAGGTTCTCAAATTTGGTTTTATTTTTCTTGCATTGAAATGAGCTCATATTTGCAGAAGCAAATCTTAATCACGTGAAAAAGTTAACATAATTTATTAGTAAACTATAAATGCAAATCATCAGTCGTTTAAATTGTATATTTGTTATGAATACCTAATTTAAACTTTTTGAAAGAAATACTGAAAAGCAGGAATTTCAGTTAAAATCAAATAGATTTCATCTACCAAATTTAAGTTTAATTTTTTTTAAAAATAACTATACTAAATTTTTAAATGTTGCATGAAGAATTTAATTAAATATTGAATCAAAATAAATTTGAATATACATAATAAAATGCTTATCAGAAAAAAATGTACTGTACACTTTATTTCAAATAGTTTTTTGTTTAATACATTAACTAAAAGAATACCTATTTCTTGCAAATCTTTATTCTAAGATATATTTTGCATTTATAGAGATTCAAATGACTATATACTATAATTAATATTCGTATCAATAGATTTCAAAATTTTGATAAATGTATTTTTCAGACAAATGTTTGGTGGGGGTTCTTTTTAGAGAAGATAAAATTTAAACTTTAGAAATCAGAAGAGATATATTAATCAAAAACTAAATATATTTATATTAAAAATGGTGTAAATCAATAAGAATAATTGAAAATAAAATGAAAAATTGTTTCACTGACATATTTTAAAAAGAGAATTTTTTTTAAAGAGCGAAAAATATGAATAAAGGTGACGCAAAATCGAATTGTAAATAGTTTGGCATAGCAAATCAATTTATTTTTTGCCCTCTTAAAAACTCAGAGCTTATTAATATATCGTGTAAATGTCTACGATTAAGTGTTCTGCTGTAAAGAGTCAATCTAAAGACCTTAGATTAAATTTTCATGACAATTGAGAAATTTTAGATTATAAAAATTTCAGTGCTATTCTTGTAGCTTGTAGCTAAAATTTAAATTTTATTAACATGATGGCTATTATTATTGAAGGAATAAAACATGAGGTCCATTTTTCACTCGTCTTTTATTTTATATATCATCACATTATGTATATGTTATGAGTTTGACATAATCCATTTCTTTTACACATAAAAATATATTGTTAAACTTACTATACTTACAAAGTTTTATTAAAAAAATGGTTGCACGATGTTATGTTATATTATTGAAAAATGGTTGCACGATTATTTAAATGGTTTCACATCAAAAGTGTTATTGTTTCTTCGTATATAATTTTCATTTTTCCAAAGGCACTTATTAGTACAACAAAAATAGTTTAATCTCAAGAATTTTTTTCAGTTGAGATAAGTGAAACTGATTCCAATGTGATTGACATTGGTTTACATTTAATTATATTTTTTTATGTAATTAAGAAGGTTACTTGTTGTGGATAAATGATTATTTAAATATTAAAAATGTGAGGCTCATGGATGATTATAAGATTGAGAAAAATAAAAGAAGAAAATCTTGTAAAATAATTCTTAAAGTAAGAAAAATTTTAAATGTTTATGTTTCTTCAAAATTCTATTTGTATCCTTTTATATCTCGAAAGAAATTTTATTTGTCCAATTTAAGCCTACTCAGAACAAATAAAAATTATACTTCGATTAACATAAATTAATTTTTTAAAATAATATTAATTTTGAATAGTTTTAAAATATAATTTTCACATTTTATTAATATTCCAAAAATATTTGAAGTTTGAAGAAACAAAGTAATGAAACGCTTAAGTTTCCAGTGAATTACCCTACAATTTTCTTAACTTAATAACAGGTATTAATTTGAGTGAATTTGTACCTTAACTACTAATCAGATTTATTGTTTTTCAAGTTAAACTCAGGTGTAAAACGAATAACATAGGGATAGAGAAAGAAACACGTTCCGTTAGAGAGGTCATAAATCCTAATAAAAAGTAGAAGGAAAGTGAAGTGGAAAGTAAATTTAGAAGCACTTTGAAAAATACGTTAAAGGTGTAGAAATTTTCTTCAATTAGGTAAGTTATTTTGACTTACATTCCATTTAATATTGTTCAGATTTAACTTGAAAGAGTGGCATATTGAAATAAATCTCCTTGGTTCAAAATGTTTTTTTATTATAAAACTCAAAGTACTTAAGTTAACATTTCGTAAACTGCGTGAAATATTACGAATTTAAATGAAAATAAATAAATGTCATTTATGTTTTAAAATAGTCTAAGTTAAAAACTTTCTGCTTGTAAGAATATTATTTTCCAAAATAATATTTTTTTTATTTATGAAATTTCAAATATTAGTCGTTTGTATTTATTAAATTTGAATTTTCATTCATATTTTCAAATTAAATGCTTAGATTTGTAAGACTTTTTTTAGCACTATTATTTTCTTAAACTTCCTAGTATGTAAAACTATAACATCACATAAGGAAAACAATTTTGTTAAAAATTGGTGCTTGTGTATTTCTGAGCATCTTAAAATAAAGGTACGTAACGAAAGAATACCACCGTTTGTCATACTTTCTTCACACATCCAAAAACAAAATCTTACAATGGACTTTTTTCAAATAAGGAAGAAAATATATAAAATATTTAAATTGGTATATTTAGTTTTAAATTTTTAATTTGACACCAAGTTGATTTTCATTGGATGCTGTAAATATTCTTAGCTAAATTGCTTTTTTTATATTAACCATAAAGTGGCTGTTTCTTACGTTCCAGTTGAGATCATGATTACGCCATTTTATTACAATTCTAATTGATTTAAAATATACATGATGCCAGATAGCGTTTCACCTACGTCATACATAATTAATTACGATATCGTATTGAGACGGCGTCTTAAATCTTACTTGTAAACTAATTTGCTGCCTGCTTCAAATCAGATTTTTCGAGCGCCAGCCAACATGTTGAAATTTATAATCCAATGTCTGAGAATAGTGTCGAAGTTCATTTTGTTAATAAAAGGATTTTTATATAAAGGCCAAAGCATCAGTTTGAGGGGCCTTTTTCCATTGATTCAAGCCATCAGCACATTGACAATAGAACAGAAGAAAAAGCAAAATGAAAAAGACATGATAAAACATCCGCTTAAATTGGCAAGGACAATTTAAATTTCTAAAAATTTCATTAATTAATTGAATTCTAAATGAATAAATGAAACATTTGTAAATAATTTCATTTTTCTGTTTCTTTCTTTTTAATATATTTTATTAAAGTAAAAGTTCAACTTAATCTTTTTCATCCACATGCAAACATTGAAAAAGTGTGAAGGAATAATAACTGCGATATTTTCTTAAAAATTTTATAATATCGTTAAAAATTTTTGTTGATGCTTCATAATGATTTGAATTTTATATCTTCTTATGATATGCCAAAACAAAGTTTCATACCTAAATCTCTGGATGAAAACAAAAATAGTGATTGATATGACCGCTTCTTTTACCTGATGAAAATGTGTTTGCCTCTATCTTCTAAGCATTTCTTCTTATTTCAGTCTAATATTGTGCTTATCAAATTCCCTTAATTGAATATCTTAGTACCTGTTACGAAAGTGATAACACGGAATCATTTCAAGTTTGACATTTATGAATTTTTACTGAATTGTCTTGAAGAAGAAAAACGTTTTCAGAAGAGCACAAAAACCAATGTAAACATATTATTAGTAAGGAAAATTAATGGTTAAAACAAAACAAAATAGAATAACAATAAAATCATATTAAGTTTTAAAAAATTTTTTTACCAAATTTTTGTTAATTTTATTCAACAGTTTATTGATCTTTCTAAATTTATAGATGAATACTTACTAGTAAAATATAGTGGCTTTAAATATAAGTTGGAATATCATTTGCATTTGTTTAGGATACTGATTTTTAAAAATAAATTCAATAAATTATACAATTTTAATTTAAAATAACTAATAATAAATTTATTATTAAATATAAACTTCTTATTTTAAAAGGAATTTCTGGTTAAATATTAGTATAAATTGGGAAAAATGTTTTTTGTCTACCTTAATTATTTTATTCTTAATCTCAAACTTTAGTTTCATATTTTATAAGAAAGCTATTAAATATTTAAAGGATTGAAATGATTAAAATCTTCTCTTTGTTTCTAAAAAAATAATATTTTTAGATTGGATATTATTAATTGTTTCTGCAAATAATCTTTTTTATTGGGACTATTTTATTGTAATATAAAGGAAATTATTTTACAAATTTCGTATAATTTTTCTGAGCAGGATGATAAAATTATTTGATTAAACGCATGGGAGATAAATGTCGTAAAACTTTATGGATATTTAAGAGAAACACAGAAAAAATTTAAATAATTATCTGTTTGAATGTGAGAAAATGAAAATATATACAAAAAGGTTTCAAAAATTGAAAAAAAATGTTCTTACTAATTTTTATAATGTTTATAAATTTAACTAAGTCAGATTTTTAAAGTTGATTTTTTTGAAAATTTTAAATAGATATTCAAAATTATATTCTGGAACCGAAAAGTCTTCATACTTTGGAGTTCGACAAAACTGGTTTTATGATTATAAAATACTAATGTAAATTATCTAAAAGTAATATAATTACTAAGTAAAAATGACTCTCCCATTTATAATATAGCTATCAACAAATACTCTAAATTATTTAATTTTTAAATATAACGGAAACCATTACTTGCTTTTAGTATCTTAAGAACAGAAATAAATTAGTCTTTGTGAAATAATAACAATGGGATTGCTTTTTTTGGCCAAAATTTTCTCTTTGATCTTAGGGAGGTATATGATTTAATTTGATATCTCCTCCATTACATAATCCAAAATTATGTGTTGCCGTGTTTTTCTTTTCCTTTGACAGAAAATTAACCTTCTAAAACACAACATTTTACCACACAAGTACGTCTTTAATATATTTGGTATACTCTTTACTAATCCAGAAATTATCTATTCGTTATAGAATGAAATGACCAAAAGTTCTTTTCTAGTGATTCAACAGAGGATGACTTATAGATGTTTACATCAGTTTTAATTCGAAATTGTGTATAATATTGTACCATAGGCAAAAATGCAAATGAGTTTCTAATCATTTATTCGTTTGTTTTTTAATGAACGTCAATGTTTAATTGAAACACCATTAAAAATAAAACAGTATTTTCTCAAAAAATTGATAGAAATATTTTTTTATTTTCCAAATTTATTAGTTGAATAATTAATTATTAATTGTGAAACAATATTGAAAATGTTAAATATATTTTACTAAATAACATATATTAAAATGCAAAATGGATTAGTGTTCAATAAATAATTTTATTTGCAAAACAGAATTTAAATGAAAAAAATGATAAAAATTTATTCATCATAAAAATTGTTAAATTTTTTTGTGTTTCACTTATTATTTGCTTAATAAATTCATGATAAAAATAATTTAAGTTTATTTTGTAAATGATAAGTACATATAATTATTAAAGTTGTAAAATATGTTTCTTTAAATATATTATATTGTAGCTCTATTTATATGATTTCAAAAGTGTTGTTTTTGTTTCATTTTAAATATTTAAAAACTTTTATTAAATGGTTGTTACAGTAAACAATGGCGGCTACATTAACTATTGATTTTGTCGTCATCCACACTCTCACAAAAGGTTATAATTTTAATCATCCAATTTTTGTGTAGCATATTATCTGCTAAATAAATTTTGCTGTTATATTTCTGGTCTTTGTTGGTGTTGGAATTTAAGAGGACAGCAGAGTAATATTTCAGTAATATACAGAGTAATGTACTAGCGTATCTCAGTTTGACATTATTTTAAGTGATAATTTCTGAAACAATTCTTACAATCAAACTATTAAAATTTTAATTTCAAACGAATTAGAAATGAATAAATAATGTATTTTTGACAATGAAATTCAATAAATAAATATTTTTTTTATTTATCAATATATATTTTTTGCTAGATTATGCTCCTTGTAACTAATATAGATATTTGTCGTGTACAAAATATGCGCTAAATAAAACGTAAATCACTCAAATAAAATTTATAGACTATAATTTTTATCACTTAATAATTTTGAACTCTATAAAATTGAGTAGAAAATTGTGCATATTTGGGATTTTTGTTAATGATATGGTGCATTCCAAAAATAAAAAGAATTTTAAATACATAAAGTAATTAATAAACCAAATTTAGCTTTATTAAATTTGAAGTAGCAAGAGGTCATATACATTAATTATTACATATTTAAATGAATATATGATAGCAAATCAGTGCAAGCAAAACTTGGTTATGACTTAATTTCTAAACACAGGATAATATATACTTCTCCTAATTTCAATGAATCTATTGCATACATCAAAAGTACTTGTATTTCAACAATATTTACATCAAAAATATCTTAAGATGACAAAATTTAAAATTTCCACTCTTAAAAAATGCACAACAGCAACCCCATAAAAAGGCATTAAAGAAATATCCGAATAATAAAATAAAATTAATTTACTACTGCAAAGTACTTAATTTTACTTTAAATTTATTTATTTGCTTTGTAATAATACCCATACATATAAAATAAAACATTATTTTAGTTAATGTATTATGTGACAAAGTTATATCACAATAACTATTCATAACTAATAAAGGCATAAACATCCATATTACATCCACTACTGGATATATTTCCTCTACTGATTATTATTTCCTGTATATGCATTTACTTGCCCACCTTCATTGGCATTTATAGGAAGAATACTTTTCATCTACACACATTCACTAGTGGATGTCCATTTAATGGCATTGAATGAACGTCCAATAAACATTCATAACTCATCCAAGA
This sequence comes from Latrodectus hesperus, assembly GCA_037975125.1. Lineage (NCBI taxonomy): Eukaryota > Metazoa > Arthropoda > Arachnida > Araneae > Theridiidae > Latrodectus > Latrodectus hesperus. The sequence goes on from CM075857.1 coordinate 49,637,341, forward strand.
TGTCTACTATTATAAGTGCATTTCTTATGGAACCTACTAAATGTATCTGATTGTGTGGACTCAGGTACATTCTTTTATTTGGTGAAAATGATTTTTTTCTACCTATGATGTATTATTATGTCAGTATTATCATTTCTAAGATTTTTAATAATTTAATTTCAAAATTTTATTTTTATAAACTCAAAAATTACGTAACATATAAAATTGCGTATTACATTACATAATCAAAAACTTTTGAATTCTTAACTAAGATTTGATTAAATATCACTTTGAATTAATAAGTATAACAGTGAAAATGCTTTCATAACATTATAAATTTAAACCAGCTTTGCTTTTTTTTATAAAACTTTTAAATTATCAGTTTAATTATCTATTTAATTATTAAATGTAATTTATTATTAAAATGCAGCAGTATTAATCAGCGAATTTTCGTTCTTGTTTTATTATCTATAATCTAGGGCAAACTAAGTTATATTATACTTCAAAACTTTAAATAACTGCAAACTAGATTATAAATTGCAAACATGTATTGACGTAACTGTTTGAAAAGGATTAAAATCCCATTTTGAAGCAGGTTGAATCAGCCTTATGAAAAACGTGACCGTAGAGTGAGAAATGAACAGACAAAGAAAAATAATATACTCATGTTCATTTTGGTAATTTTAGTGCTTACAGAAAAATATAACATTTTTAAACTTATAACATAACTTTATTATGTTTAAAATATAATGATAAAACAACCATAGAAAAATGAATTCAAACTGTGGAAGCTACAAAAGTATTGTAATTTTAAAAATCAAATTATTGTGTTCTCAAAACTATATATAAGTG